>PVLC010008365.1:41809-58814 GCA_004027655.1 Graphiurus murinus | reverse complement strand
CGATTATTTCATCTTTTACTTCCTTCAATGCTTCTCTTTGGTTTCTTTTAAGGTCTTCGAATTCTCTGTTTATTTGTTCCTTTATGTCTTCCTTTATTTCTTTAAAGCTCTGCCTACATTCTTTCTGAAAATCCTGTATTGTTTCTAGTATTAGAGATCTGAATTGCTCTTCTGGTAGTCTCTGCCATTCTGGGTTGGTAAGATCTGTTATTGAGGGGTTGTGGTAGCTCATTGTTTCTTTGTTATTTTTTCTTCCCATGATTTCCCTGTTCTTCAAATTATCTTTGCTGTTCTTGCAAGTTTTCTTGTCCAATCTGGATACATGGCTAGACTGCTTCAGACTCTATTGTGCCTTCCACCTCTGGGGCGGAGCTCAGAGGCCGACCCATAGGAGCTCGTGCTGGTCTTTCCACTGGTTCCGGGCAGTATAGATGGTTCGGTGTTATCCGCCTAGGTAGTGCGTGGAGACACAGGGGTCCCCACCCCACGCCAGGGCTTTTAGCTATGCCCGCCGTGGATTTTGCAGCTCACAGCATCAGGCTGATCTCTGTTGCTTCAGATCCCCTCTCGGTGGCCTAGCTGCTCGGTGGCACGACTCCGGGGGCGCAAAGCGCCAGATCCCGTCTCCGGGCCTGGCTCCTCTGTGGCGCAGCTCTGGGGTGCAGGGTACCGGGGTGCAGGGCGCCGGATACTGTCTCAGGGCCTGGCTCCTCCGCGGCGCAGTTCGGGGCGCTTTACACCGGGGTGTAGGGTGCTGGATGCCGTCTCAGGGCCTGGCTCCTCGGCGGCGTAGCTCGGGGCACAGGGCACCAGGGCGCAAGGCGCTGGATGCCGTCTCTGTGCCTGGCTCCTCGGCGGCACAGCTCGGGGTGCTGGGCACCGGGGCGTAGGGCACTGGATGCTGTTTCAGGGCCTGGCTCCTCGGCGGTGCAGCTCGGGGCGCAGGGCACCGGGGCGCAGGGGGCCGGATGCTGTTTCAGGGCCTGGCTCCTCAGCGGTGCAGCTCGGGGCGCTGGGCACCGGTGCACAGGGCGCCGGGTACCTTCTCGGGGACTAGCTCCTCTGCGGCACGGCTCTGGCTCTTGGGTGCAGGGCACAGGAGCGCAGGGCGCCAGATCCCCTCTGAGTGGCCTAGCTCCTCCGCGGCGCAGCTCTGGGGCGCAGGGCACCGAGGCGTAGGGCGCCGGATACCTTCTCGGGGACTAGCTCCTCCTCGGGGCCCAAGGCACTGGGGCGCGGGATGCCAGATCTTGTCTCGGTAGCCTAGCTCCTTGGCGGTGTAGCGCTAGGGCGCAGAGCGCCAGGCTGCAGCGCAGCCGGCTTTCTTACTTTCCTAGGTCCGCTTTCTGGTTCTTCCTTTGTTGTAATTCCAATTCCGCTTTTTTTGGTTGTTGTATTTTTCCTTCTGTTAAGAAGTTCTTTGTATGGTAGATTTGGTTCGAAATCTTAGCATCTGAGGGAAGTTGTTTCACTCAGTCGCCATCTTGGATCTCTCCCTACTTCTGTCTTTCAAATGTATTGTTAACCATTCAAATTTAATGTATTATAGATATGGTTGTATTTACATCTGCTGCCATGAGTTTTGTCTATACATATCATTGCTAGTTTTCTTTGCTAACATTTTCTATTAAGTGAATATTTTTAGTATAGTATTTTAACTCTTTTAATGATTCTTTATATTATGTTTTTTATTTGCTTTCTCAGAGTTTTTACAGGGCTTAGAAAACATAGTATACTATATTAGTTAACACAAACTGTTATAAAATAATTTTAGGCTCATTTGTAAAGGCATTATCAATCTCACTTCTGCATGGCAGAAGAGTGGATGGGATGCAAAGAGAAATAAACCAAATCATATGTACATGTGTGTTTGCATCACTTTGACTCTCACTATGATGCATCATTACAATGCACCAATAAAAGTATTAAAAAAGACAAATAATGATTAAAATACCGGTAGTTTGACACAGTAAAAGTTGACTTTTGTTTACTTTACATATACAAAATTCAAGATAAAACTTTTCCTGGAACATATTAATATAATGACTCAGGAACTTAGGTTTCTTTCATCTTTTGGCTCCTCCATGTTTAGAATTTCATAATCATTTCCATTTTGCCAGTGAGTGGAAAAAGATAGGTTAAGCAAATTCTAAGCCACTCAGGCTTAGCATTAACACTGTTCATTAAGACACACAGACCACTGGCAGGAAACCATTATACTCCTCACCACCCTACTGAAGCAAAGACCTTTAAAATGTACGGTTTGTCTTGGCAACCAAAGCAGTATCTCTACATGGTGGGAGTAGAGCCTAAATATTTGGTGGAATATAAATTACTTCTGCCATGTGAGGAGATAGCTTAGAAAACTATTTGAATATTCAAGAGACAGGCATGGTGACATACACCTGTAATTTCAGTACTTAAGAATCTTGGAAAGGAGAATCACAGGTTAGAGGACAGACTCAGCAATGTAGCTAGACTCTCAGCAACTTTCAAAGCAAAAGATAATAAGGGCTGGGGGTGTAGCTCAGAGGTGGAATGCCCATAGGTTCAATTCCCAGTACCACAACAGAAAAAAAAAAAAAAAAGAAGAAAGAAAAGAAAGCATTTCAGTGATCTAGGATAGAGAATTAAAGGACTTGGACTAATGCCACAGTAGAAGATAATGTAAGATTCACAATGTTATGGAGATAAAGTTAATAGATTTGATGTAGGGATCTCAGATATCCTGTATATGGTAATATTATTTACTGATATGCAAAACAAACACACACACACACACACACACACACACACACACATATACAGTAAAAGGGATTGAGAAAGAAATAATTGCCTGAAAATTTTGAGTCTTCATTAGTCATGTAAATGAAAATATAAAGCAGGTCTTTAGTTATATGTATCTAAAGTACAGTAAATATGCAGATGTGTGTGTGTGTGTGTGTGTGTGTGTGTGTGTGTGTGTGTGTGTGAAGTGCCTGGAATAGAGATAATATTTGAAGTCCTAGACATATTTTTTGGATTTTTTTGATAAACAATGTGCAGAGATAAAGACACATCAGGCTCAGAATTTGAGCTCCAGTTGCTCACCAATATTTTATAGTACAAAAGGAGAAGATAGAGGCAGAAGATGAGATGAATAAAGGACTGTCAGTACAGAAGAGGGATACTTTAAACATCTTATACTGGAGCCCAAGAAGATACAGGATTTCATAAAGGAAAGAATGGGCAACTGTGCTGAGTGTTTCTAACATTTGAAATAAGATAAAAATGTTACTAAAGGCCATTTGTATATTGATAAGAATATTTGTATCTCCTACCCTTTCACTTGGACCAGATGTTGTAATTTTTTAAACTAATAGAATATGGGTGAAGTGATGTATCCAACTTCCAAAATTAGCTCACAATAAGAAATCAAGTTTTTTCATGGCTTTCTTTTCTCAAGATGCACAATCCTGAAAGACAACATGCAGTGAGATTCCAAAACTGTGCCACATGCAAAGTGCACATGAAGAAAGTCATGTGGATAGAAACAGGTGCCCATGCTGAGAGTCATTATTAAATTGCTGAATGTTTACATGAGTGAGCCTTCACATGATTTCAACCCCCAGACTTCAGATCTTCTAGTTGTGCCTCCGTATACTATACAGGACCAACAAGCCATTCTTGCAGTGCTTTTACCAAATTCATGACCCTTAGTACCTATAGTGTGAATAGTTTTATTCCAATGTTTATAATTTAAAACATAATGGCCGGGAAATGTAATAGTTTTAAAACATAGGGCTTTGGGGATATCATGAGGGATCAGGAGCTTCAGGGAGTTTGCCCCTTTTTACTTTTTTGCTCTTCTGCCATATGAGGATGCAGCCAAGCAGGAAGCATACATTTTAGAAGCCAGTTCTCACCATACAGAGAAACTGAGTGTCTTGATTATGGGTTTCCCACCACCTGGAATAGTAAGAAATAAATGTTTGCTGTTTTTAAAGTATCTAGTCTCAGATATTTTGTTATAGTAGCAAAATAAACTAAGACATAGTTGTTTTCCCCATTACATTGTGAGATACTATGCTACCCAGCCATAGTAACTAGAACATATAACTAAAATTAAAGAAAAAAAAAACAACAGGTAAATGTAGCTGAGAGAAAAGACAAAGAAGAGATTGGCAAGAATTAGTAGGTAGTCAAGTGTAAAGACTTTTGAATATCCTTGTAAGGTCTTTCTGCTTTTTCTGATGAATGAAATGGGAGTTTGTAGAGGGTTCTTAACAGGATAGTGACATGATCTATCTGTTTTGTGTCAACATATGTATTTACTTTTTCTTGACATGGCAAATTTTTTACATTCTTTGTGCTCTTTATAAAGGCAAGCACAACCCAGTTACATTAACTTCTTTCTAATAGTAAAACTTTTACCTCCATTGTCCTAGAACTACACTTCAGGTTGATAGCAAAGATGTCATAAAATACAGTTGACAATTTTTTATTATTTTTAGTTCCATTTTATTCTTTGAAAGAAGTTGTTCACTAGAAACTATTAAGAGAAACATTCACCAAATGGCATTCCTAAAATTTATTTCTGCTTCCTAATTATATTAAAGAATAATGTATTTTAAGCAGACAATTTGTGTGTGTATGTGTGTGTTTGTGGTACTGGGTATTGAACCCAAGGGAATTCTACCTCAGCCACACACACCCCTTTTTTTTTTTGAAACAAGGTCTCACTAAGTTGTAGACAGCCTCTCTAAATTGTTGAGACTGTTTGTGGACCTACTATCCTCCTGGCTCAGCCTCCTAAGTACTGGGATTACTGGCATGTGCCACCATGTATGGTACTTTCAATATATTAAAGATTTTTACTTCATTTAAATACTAAAAAAAGAAAAAAATGTTTTATAATCTCATAATTGTCTTAAATTCCAACTCAGAGGTTTTGCTACAACTCTAATATATTGCGTGAACAATGCCCAAGCAATTGGTTAAAAATTGAGACTATCAGGAGCATGCTACTCAGAACTATGGTTAAGAAATGCTTGCAGTTGGTGATTTTTTTGTAAGATAAAATATATTTTTCCTCATAAGAAACATAGTATACTGTCATGTTAGCAATTTTATGAATACTTTTGATATCATTCTATTATTTTTCATAGATGAGAAAATCTAAAATTAAAACTACAAATAATGAATAAAATGATATTCTTTAAATAACTTGTGTTTCATTTCTCTATAGAACGTGTAATGAGAAAGATAAGGACTCTACAACAATTAAATCTTTACAGAACAATACTTATAGAGCAACCCTAATAGAATACATGCATTCCATAATGTATAAAATATGTTTAATGAAGAGGGAAAAATCTCAATACAATGTAGTCTTTCTATAATGCCTAAAATAATTAAATTTACAGGACATTAAATCAAATATCAACAAAATTTGATATCCAGGAGACCATTTATTCCTTTTATCAAAAATGAATTATACCACATCATGGAAAAAGTGGAAAAAAGATAACAAAATATTCAAAATGTATGATAACTATGCACATTTTGAAGCAAATTATACTGTTTTATAGTTTAGTTTAAATATCCACCTTAATTACCACATCAGATAATTATTTTCAATACTATACATTATTTGTAAGCTTACTATACTTAAAAAAGTAAACATGTTGGTCCAAATAATCTTAATTCATTTAGAATATAAACATAAGATTATCTTCACAATGCACTTCCATTGTCTATGTGTGTCAAAAGATAGAATTGTTAATAGATAAAATATATTTTTTACACATACAAGTTCAAATAAAATGGTTCAGAAAATGAAGTCAAATCCATGAGTTCCTTCTCTGAATGATGCCATGGAAATTTTAGAAATTGAATTTATCTCATCTTTACTACTTTACTCATGAGGCTTGATTACTATAGCTGTCTATTAAACTAATAGTATTGGAAACATCAGATAATGTATGTAAATCAAGGTTTCCTATCAGATGAAAAATTGACAAGATAGGAAACAAATTATTTATCTTGTTATCATAGAGGATGTTATTTTCTAGTATATATGCTTTCCCATTGTGTTTTTATGTTGACCCTAGGTTAGAGAGTGCTTTTTGAAACCTGTATTCTGATTTTTTTATTAATGCTCACTATTCAAATTCACCATCAGGTAAGCTGGTCTGAAGTAATTACATTCTATGTGTGTAAGGGCCAGAGATCCTAATTGAAATAATCCCTTTTCATCAAACCCATTTTCCAATATGAGAAAGGTTAAATTAGCAATGACCTTGAAGATCTAGATGAAATTATTTTATTATAATATATTGATTTATTTGAAATGTGGTACTAGATTAGCTGAAACATATTTGAACCATTTAATATGTGACTCAATATTTTTCTAAAAGCCCAAGAATTGAATGCAGTATGAATAATATAGAGGATTTCTTCAATCATCAGACATGGGAGACTTTAATTTTCTGCCTTTCACTGTTTATGAAGGAACTAAACTAGTTTGAAGTAAAGTTATTAAAAGTAACTTTTGTTATAGAGCGGTTATCGACCTAGTTTTATGAAAACAAATGTTCTGCCACCTTTCCCTCCAAGGAGCTTTTACTGCATTTTACTTCTTATTTATATACTGCGATTTTTTCCAATTAGTGATATCATTCTTTTCCTTTTTTATAAGCATCAGTGTTTCAGCAAGATATACCCTAAAGACAAATGGAACTATCAAAATTTGATGTTCTTCTTTCCATTTTTTTAGTTAACTTTCATTGTTTCTACTTTTAAAGCATATTGCTACTACTTTTAAATATATACATATATGAAACGCAAAATGACTTCATCCATTTTCTGCCACTATAACAGTACACTTAAGACTCAGTATTTATGAAAAATGGAGATTTATTTGTTTCATGCTCCTCAATGATGGTAAATCCAAAAGCATGTCACTGACATGTGGTGAAGATCTTCAATCTGTGCCAGCCCATGGTGAAAGGCAGCAGGCCAAGGAATGAAGCAGATAGAAGGGGCCAAATCTCACTTAGGATAAATTCATTCTCTCTGGCCAGGCATGGTAAGGCATGCCTGGAATCCCATATTGGGGCTAACACAGGAGGATCACAACTCTGAAGCCAGCCTTGGCAATTTAGCAAGACCTTCAGCAAACAAAGGAGACACTTTCAAAATTAAAAATAAAATAAGGCTGGTGGTATAGCTCAGAAAAAAAAAAATTACTCTCTTGGTAATAAATCCATTCAAGAGGGCAAAGACCTCATGACCCAATCCCCTTTTCTCCTACTTCCAAGTATGCATTGGAGATTTATCTTCCAACATATGGATTTTGAGGAATATATTCAGAGCATAGCTTATACATGTTTAAATATGCATAAAATGTGTGTTCTGAGTTTATGTATTTTCCCATTTAGTTATTGTATTGTGCTTAATAAGAGCAACACTATAGATATCATGCAACTGTTGATGGCATATTATTATCTTGTGTGAACAGAGTGAGAAGGTGATATCAAGAAAAAGACTGAAATGATTGCACCTAAAATGAGGAAGATGCTGTTTGAAGAGAAAGAGAAAATTAAGAAGTAAAATATAGACTTAGTTACTGTGCTCAGTCAGGAATCAAATATCTACTGTACTACTATATTCTAAGCATGAGCATTCCTTATTGCAGTGTATATGCAAAATATTTTAATTAACCCAAGTATGGTGGGGCACATGCCTGTAATCTCAGTACGTGGGAGGCTGAGACACCAGGATTACACATCTGAGGACAGCCTCAGTGACTTAGTAAGACTCTTAGCAACCTAGTGAAACTGTTTTAAAATTTAAAAATAATAGAACTAGGAGTGCAGCTCAGAGGTAGAATGCCCCTAGGTTCATTCCCCGGTACCAGTATCATTTAATTCAAATTATTAAATGATTGATTTTAATTTTCCTTCTCCATTCCAAAAAAAGTCGCAGGTAATAATAACAATAATGTAGTTGTAGAAAAGCACTGGACATAATTTGATTAGTACTAAGTAGAAATGCAGTTCATTATCTCCTGTTTTGAATCTACTTTACCATAATGTTTACCTCCTTACAGTTATAGCTCTCCAACAACATTAAGATGTTTAGGAATTTTGAAGAATGTTAAGGGTTGGATATTTTACCATGAATAAATGGATATTAACAAAGAAAGGTCAAGAGATGTGAAAGTTATCAGGGAGGAAGTAAAGGAGGATAGAGGTGGGGAGGAGGATAGATTGCTGCAGTTCCTAGCTGAAAGTTGTGATTAGGAAGCAGATTACTGGTAGAAGAAAGTATAGAGAGAGCCTTAGATATGGGTTTAATTTCACTGTTAGTGGGCAATAGAAAGACAGAAATAGTATGAGGAGAGAAAAAAAGAAGAAAAATAAAATGGTAAGACTAGGATGTTTTACATCATATATTCAGTTTGGGGAAAAAGGGCTCCAAAGGTCCAGGATGATTTAATTCAGAAACAATGAAACTCAGAAGAAAAGTGATGAGGACAAACTCAAATTCAAAGTGATGAATTAGGAAGTCTGTTTTCTTATAGTAACTTTTTTAAAGATATTCTTTGTACTTAGCTGGGTGGCACATGCCTGTAATCCCAGTACTTGGTAATCTGAGACAGGAGGATTACAGGATCAAGGACAACTTCAGCAACCTAATGAAATACTATTTCAGAACTTAAAAAATTCTTTATTCAAAGAAATATTCAGAGGAATGATTATATCCATTAATAATACCAGGAATGTTTTTAGAGCTCTCATGGAATCTAAAATCCTTAAAGGCAAGAACCCTAACAGACCTTTAATTAGCATAAAATGCAATCATATTCACATTGTGGAAATTTGTGTAACACAAGAAATTAGTTAGGGTAGCCTAGGTTTTGTAATCTAATTTGTAGCACTGAAACAGGACTTATGCCTGTGAATGAGTAATAAATATATATATCAAATATAAATATTTCTAAATATAAACCTTTATTAAAACAATATTCCTATAACCACTGATATCTGTTGGATTGATTAAGAATATACTTTGATATTGTTTCTTTTGTACTGTATAACTTACTTATGGAAACTCATACCTTGTAATCCATGTGAAAAAGTAATGCAAAAGCTAATTCTAGCCATCCATTGAAAAATCTAATATGAGGCCGGGCGTGGTGGTGCACGCTTGTAATCCCAGCATTCGGGAGGCTGAGACTGGAGGATCCGGGTTCGAGGGCAGCCTCAGCTACCTAGTGAGGCACTCCGCAACTTAGTGAGACTCGGTTTCAAAATAAAGAATAAAAAATAGGGCTGGGGGTGTAGCTCAGTAGAATGCCCCTGAGTTCAATCCCTAGTACCGCAAAAAAAAAAAAAAAAGAAAAATCTAATGTGAAATGAACAATTGTGGAGTTTTCATTTCATATGAACTTAAATTTGGTCATGTTTACATGACCAATATTTGGGAAAATTGCATTTTAACAAAATGAAATATGAATTTATTTGTTTGTGTTAGAAACTTTGTGTAAGTGGTTGGGCAACTCCAATATCCAGAAGACATTGCCAGCTTCTCAACAGAAATCATTTGATAGACATCACAGGCCTGCAGATGTTAAGATCAACTGAGTTAGGAAGAAAAAGAATGGAACTGTGGTGTATAGGGGGAAAAAACTCAATACAGTGGAAGAGGTATTTTGACACATGAATATGGGGATAGTGGCAGAGAAACCAAGATTGTCAATTTGAACTAGAATCTTGAAAATCAGAGCAAAGCAGGAATGCTTGCTCTAAATAAGTCTATTCTCCATCCCCTCAAAACAGAATAGCCTTTTGTTACAAAAATATCTATCATCGGCAGTTCCATTATGAGGGATCTTTTCTGACTTTAAGTTAAAGCACCTCCTCCATAAGTCCTCACTTTAGTTACACATTCTAGTGGTTCATTATAATATTTTCTTTCACAAATATAGGAACATAATTTTAGTAAGATCAATCAGATTTCAATAATCCAACACTTTTCCCAACAAATTATCTCTAATTATATATCACTTTACATTATTTCTCATACTTCAACATAGGAGGTAGAATTCTTCAGTCTTAATGTTTTTTTTTCTTAAAATAAAAAAATGAAGGAGGAGAGATTGGAACAATGGAGAGGGACTGGGGGAGCAGAAGGCAAGAGAGGAGACCTCATGAAAGAATTCAAACAATACTATGTACATACATGAAATTATCAAGAGTTTGACAAATGAACCAATGAAAATTCAATATGGTTTTTATATTTTCATAGTAGACTTTCAGTAGTTTCAGTTCAAATTTACAAAGTATTAGACTTACTTAAATTTCAGTATAAGCACAAATATAAATATATTTTGTATTTTCTGATGTAGTTGCTTCATATATTTATAACTTCATTGCACATATTGGAAGCATAAAAATTTTCTTTCTTCACTCATCTCTACTTTCATGGATAAGACCCCTAGAACAAAAGATTAACATGGGAAAAACAGACATTTGTGTTTAATATAGATTTTAAAGGACATAGGAGCCTTCAGAGACAAAGACTCAAAGAAACAGGGAAATGTGTACTTTATGGACAGCTATTCAGAGATATGGCTGATGGATAAAAGAGTATGTTTTAATGGCAATAAAGTGGGAAATCGAGCAATATTCTGTTCAGATTCTTCTTGGTATTTCTGTGTCAACTTTCCTTTCCTCCCAAAGTAATGAGGAACTCTTTGGAATTTGGGTCTTATGAGCTACTTTACAGGAAGGTCAGAGAATTCTTTTATAGCCGCTTTCATGGGAGAATAGTGACATAAAGTATTAGAGACCTTCCAAAATCTTATGTTCTCTCAAATGTCAAGGTGCTTTATTGTTGGGTAGCATGTTCTGATATATATATATATATATATATATATGATATATATCATATATATGTATATATATGCATATATACATATGTATACATATATACATATAAATATATAGTATATTTCTTTTATTTAATGTCTATATAAAAGTTAAGTGTGCATATATTGATATATTCAATTGTCTATCCATTTTCTTGCACAATAAATTTAAATGACAATAAACTACTTTTTGGAAAATAATAAATGTGTAAGTATAAATGGCATACTTATCTGACATCATGATATAATAATTCATTTATATTCTAGCAAAAATGAAACAAAATAAGTTTGTTCAACATGTAAGTCAGAAAACTCCTATAAACTATGGAAGTTAGAAGATGCTAAAGGAAAATCAGTCCAGATTAATTATTTTGTACAATTCTGTTAAAAACTTGCTTTGAATGAGTTCACTTAATCATCATGTCACTTACTGCTGCATGACCTTGGAAAAGTTGCTCAGCTTCTTGGAATCTGAATCATCTTGTCTGTAAAATTAAGAAGGCAAGTTTGACAAACTCCAATGTTTTGTTGTACCCAAAGTTTATACATTTATGGTCTGGTATATTAAATGATAATAAATTTATTATACATTTTGTATTTCATAAAGACATGTGACTATCTGATAACAATATAAAATGTCAATGAAAATAACTATTTTCTGGTATTTTATTACAAATGAAAGTCATCATCTAAGCAAAATATGAATAAACATAAGACCTGAGATGCAATGAAAAGGAGTACATTAAGAAAACTTTAGTAAGCATTGGCTAAAAACTGTTCAAATATTTTTATCTTCATCTTAACATGTGCTTTATAAGCAGTAAATTTTAATAAAAATAAACTTTGAATGTTTCAAAGATAGATATGATTTAGCCTTACGTAACTTTACATATAGATTACATTTCAATGTGGTGGTTCCCAACAAAGGCTCAACAATTCCTTTTGGCGTGAATTATGAACATGCTACTGACACTTTGTTACGCACCTTTGCTGTCCAGTTTCTGTAAAATATTTATTAAAACCACCAAACAAGCCTGTAACACATAGGCTTTTGGGGGATGTTTTAGGTCCCCCTAAAGGTAGTATGATGGTTAAGAGTGTGGATTTTATAGCCACATTAACTGGATTCAAATCCTAGTACTTAGAAGTTGTATGATCTCAGGCAACCAACATTAGATTTTTTGGTGACTCAGTTTCTTTACACAGCCTTTTTGAAGGTAAATGTGTTGTATATAAAAGATCATAGGAGAAAGCCTGGCCCATGATAAGTACTATTAAAGTACTTGCTACTATGGCATTAGAGTTGGTTGTTATTACTATTTTTTAGCTTTTCTCATTATGTAGATATAGAAGAAACTACAGTGTTTCTTGTCTAGTAACCTTACATATTTAGACTGTGGTTTTCACTAGTTACACTAAAGTACTTTTCCTTTGGTTTGGATAAAATAAAAATTATATTAAACCAAATATTTATTATCAAAATATGCTTATCACCTCATTTCAAATAAGAGAATGAGAAAAAGAATATATATACATATATCTTGCCTCTGCTTAAAATAAATGGGGATTTTATAACAACAGGTAAAAGCTCCATTTTCCAGATCATGAATGAAGGCATATCACATACTCATCCAAAAAAATATTCATTATGCACCAATATCTATAACACCAAATATCATGCTATTACCTGAACTTATATAAATATGAAACTGCCCCAGCCCTCAAGTTTACAGTCTGGAGAAGAGAGGTGATTTATAACAAGCATTTATATTCCAAGGAGAAAAGTAAGAATATCCATAATATGATACTTTGAAAGTTGACAAGGACTATGTCATATTCTGTAGGAATGTTATAGGCAGAAGTCTCAAGGAAGGCACTATACAGAAGTGGTATTTTTAGTTAGAAAATCAAAGGAGAAGATAGAGATAAACATTTTAAGTAATGAAAGGAAGAGAACAAATGAAGGATGTGAAGCTAGACAAATTAGTTAGCACTGGATTCTCTTGAGTACCATTAAAGTGATATAACAAATAAATTTTCCTTGATGGCAGCAATTTTTAAGATGAATACAATTAATGAACTTCTATTTTTCTTTCATTGACAGTTTTGACTCATACTTTGGTAGAATAACTTCATTTAAATTCCAATTAATAAACAGAAAGAAAAAATACATAAAAACCCTTTTGGATAGACATTTTAGGTTTAGAAAGAAGTGTTAACTTTTGAGTTATCAGTTTTATTTGGAAAAATACATTTTTAGCAGATGCTGTAGTTTGGACCTAAAACATCCCTCAAAGGCCTATGTGTTACAGGCTTGTTTGCCAGCCTGTGGCACTAGTGGCAAATAGAGGAACTTACAGGAGGTAAGGCTGGGTGCAAGAAGATAGGTCATGGGGCATGCACTTGAATGGGATCCCACTCCCTTTCTCTCTCTTTTCTCTTCCTAGTCACTATGAGGTGAACAATTCTCCCCACCACCACCACACACTCATGCTGTGATGTACGTGCTGCTGCAGGACCCAAAGCAAGAGGCCAAGTTACCATGGACTGATATCTCTAAAATCATGACTCAAAATAAACCTTTCCTCCTTTTAAGTTGAATATCTTGAGTATTTTGTCATAATGACCAAAAGATGGCTAACATAGCAAGAGTCAAGAAAAACTCAATGTTATAGGTTAAGTAAATTAGAGTTTAACCACAAAGAAAAACAAGATTATGTAAATTCAGAAATCATTTTCCTACGTAACTGAATATTTTATAGTAGTATGGAATGACTTGTAGTAAAGCAACTTTGTTTTGTACTTAAACTAGTTTGTTGGTAACAGTGAAAGAATAAGAATCAATATAAATAAGACAGTATATCTTAAATTCAAAGGAATTTTATTTCTTTTTAG
Organism: Graphiurus murinus; assembly: GCA_004027655.1. Taxonomy (NCBI): domain Eukaryota; kingdom Metazoa; phylum Chordata; class Mammalia; order Rodentia; family Gliridae; genus Graphiurus; species Graphiurus murinus. The sequence goes on along the minus strand of PVLC010008365.1, from coordinate 45,004 downwards.
AATGTTCTTTTAAAGCTCAGGAAGCTAATAACCAGGATCTGGAAATTATATATTAGTAACATAGCTCAAAATATTTTAAAAGGAAAGAGGACAGGAAGAGCATACTTAGTAAGAAGGTGAGAATGAAGAGGGAAAGAGAATGAGAGGAGAAAGAAGGGGAAAAGAGAGGGAAGTGGTGGTGAGAAAAGGAGAGAGACTTCATAATAATTTAGCATTCTTATACATGGAACAAAAATATGCTCTTTGAAAGATTACTTGGTTGGGTGGTTTTAATAAATATTTTACAGAAACTGGTGGCATTGTTCTCTTACTAAATTTCAAGGCTTGAGAGGAAAACATTTTTCCCATGAAAATGAGCAATTTCATGAACCTTCTAAAGAGCATATGGTCACCACTAATCTAGTGACTTAATCCTCTCCTTTGGGTCTCTTATTCTATTTCAGGTTATCTATCCTTTGCCTCCAGGCAGGACTACAGTTAAGCCATGTAAGACAGATGGGTTTCTAGCCTAGTCGAGATTTCTAGGGAAGTCATTTTCACAGCCTCTCAACATTAATCAAAATAACCAGCCCCAGAATTTAGGGGAATAGCAAAATATCCCAAGTAGGTAAAAGGTTTTGGAACACTTTTTTTTAGATCCAATGTCAGACAAACAATAATTTCTTTTCCTTTCAATAAGTCATGTGTTTTGAAGTAATTTAAAACATATAGTAGCTCATTTGATTACAAACAATCTAGTAAATCTCTGTGCTTTGAAATGCATTCTTGTTTCATGTTAAAATGTAAAATACAGCTGGAAAGGAGATTTAAAAGAAATAGTTCCTGTATTATATAAGGCTCTTTACCAATACAATACCCAAGACTCCTTTTGTTTTTGAATATTTCTTTTTCTTTGTAATCTTGAAAGCCTTAAAATCACTGTGGTGATTTTTCTCTCAACCAATTCAATCCTCAAAGCACTTTAAACTTTTAATTTCTAAACAATATAAAATTTTACAAAGGGTAATGTCATTTCCCAACAAAAAGAATTTAAATAAAAAATATTTTTTAAAAAGCTGCTTACCTGACTTTTAAGATTTTCTATCATTTTGCCTTATCCTAGTAATCTGCTTTTATACCTATTTTACTATTTTTATTGGTCATAATTTCCTGTCAATGCTTACAACTATCCGTGTGCTTCAGACACCCACACCCTGGCTGTGTAGACATCAATCCTTCATATTATTCTTTATCATTATCAAATCCAATGCATCCGTAAAATTCTCAGTAAAAATGACTCATGCAAAATTATTATGTTTACCCCCATCCAGAGTCGTAGCAATCACAGCAGGCTTTATTAAACTATAGCTATCTTAGGACCTATTATGTGAAATAGTTTGTATCTTAGAGGTCCACCAAAAGTCCATGTATTGAAGATTTGGTCCCCAGTCTGTGGCACTACTTAGAATACTACTAAGAATACTTAGGAGCTAGGATTAAGCAGAAGGAAGTTAGGTCACTGGAAGCATGCTCTTGCAAGACATTTTGGGACACTTGCCTCTCTTTCTCTTTGCTTCCTGACTGCCACAAGGTGTACAGTCCTTATCTGCCATGTGCTCCTGCCACGATGCCCTGTGCTGCCCAGGCCCACGAAAATAGAGCCAAGCAACCATGCACCAAAACCTCCTAAACCATGAGAAAAAAGTAAGCTCTTCTCTTTATAGGTTTATTTATCTATTTTTACAATAACAGAAAGCTGACTAACACATTCAACATTTGCTAACCTGATTCACACAGTGTGAGACGTATAATGCATTATTTAATCACATGTTCCTAAACACATCCAGGAAACTAAGGATTATTGTTACTAATTTATAAATGAATAAAGCAGTAACTAAGATGAATAAAGATAATGTCTATTTACAATTATTTGGATCTTACTCCATCAGAGGAATTGTCCTAAGCACAGTTCATCTCCCCTTTTTATTATATTAAGCTGTTATCCAATGAAACACATTATTTCTAAAGGAGTGTTTTGTTTTTAGGTCATTGTAAAAAAATTCTCTTTAATTTCAAAACACTTAACAGATTATGATAAAAATGAAATTTTATTCTCCAAGTAAAGTAGTGCTCTATGAAAGATTAACAGCACGAATAGCAAATGATTCATATTTAGAACTACTTACTGAATTATTAAGACAATATTGATGTTATATTGAAATCTAAGTAGTGAAAGAAGAATGCAGATCTTAGTGGTATAAAATATCATGACTCGAGATGACTTCTAAGGGTTCCCATGAACTCTGGACCTAACTACATTACTAAATTATCTATGAATAATATATGTATGTATGCATATGTAGAGACACAGGTATACACATACTAACACACACACACACACACACACACACACACACACACACTACCCAACTACCCATGTGGAGTTTCAGTCTAATTTTTAAAGTTGTACTTCACTATGGTAAACATGATGAAATTCATGGATCAGGTAAAATAATCTCCAGTTCAATTTCAGAGATATATTAATTGCCTCACTATACATCAGTAAATTCTTGTCAATTATACTTAATATTTTCAGAGTTCTAAGGTAGAAACAGAAACTATAATACAATAAATTCAGAATAAATAATTACACTTGTGGTCAGGTGTGGTGGTGCATGCCTGTAATCTCAGTACTTGGGATGCTGATATAGGAGGATAGCAGGTTCAAAGCCAGCTTCAGCAACTTAGCAAGGACCTCAGAAACTTAGCAAGACCCTGTCTCAAAATTATAAGTAAAAAAAAAAAAAAAAGGTAAGGATGTGACTCAGATGCAGGTTTCTCCTGAGTTTAATCCCCAGCACCCCCCCCCAAAAGTCTCTATTGAAGAAAAAGTTTTATCTGTCTCACTTGTCTTTATACTAAAGTTAATGTATATAGCACTCTAAATCATAGACATAATTTAAGTTCTCATCTAGAAATTAAATCTATTGAATTAAATTCACTGCAATACAGATAAAAAAATCCTGACAGATCCAGTCACATCAGGATTTTCAACCATAAGTAAAAAAATTCATGTGTTTGCTGTGGCTCTGAAATTTCTTACAGATTTCAAAATAAGTAGCATTTTATATAGGAACAAATGTGTTCAAATGTCAGTTTAACTTGATGTTCATTTTGTTTTTTTTTTTGTTTTGGTTTTTTTTTTTTTTTTTTTTT
>PVLC010008365.1:0-41709 GCA_004027655.1 Graphiurus murinus | reverse complement strand
TTGAAAAAGAGTGCTAACTCTTCATGTCCTACTTTGTTCAAATGCATTTTAACAGTTCCCTTCAAAAGGCCTATTACTATATTCATAAAGGAAAAAAAAACAGGTTGCATGAAATACACTCCCAACATAATTTTGAAATATGGAATTATGTAAGTAAAATATATTGCAACTTTAAAATACTTTTTATTCTGTATACACTTGCTAATTCTTAAGTGATACATACTATGTAGCTTTGCCACATCATGTATTGCCATCTTAATAAACTCTGTTAATATTAAAATAGACCTCAATTTCAGCTTTATTCATAAACATTTTAATAGTTATGAAATATGAAATAATCATAGAGGCATTTTTCTTCTCAAAATTATTCTCAGTATAAACAAAGAGAAATTCTTTCTTTTACTCAAGCTTTTTTAAAAAATATGCTTCTATTGGTGCATTATATTCACACATCATAATGAAGTTCAGCGTGATAGGGACATAAGCAATGTAAACCAGCCTTATATTGAAGAAAAAAACTTTCTCATTTGTCCTTGCCAAGAATTCTATATTAAATATAAATTTCTCACTCTAGGGGTGAATGGATTTTAGCTGAATATGAGACATTTTCTTCTTTGGAAATTGTTTTGGGATTCTTTAAGATAAAAGATCTATATAAAAGTTATTATTATTGGTTACCTGTCTTGGCTCCTTGATTCCAATATTGACTATTTCCCAAAGGTAATTTTCATTAAATCCTACATGGTTACACTGCTAGACCTTCACCTCTTTCTGTTCATTTAGGTGGGTATTCTCTGGCTAAGAAATGTGTGGAGGAAAAGTTCTTTTTTGATTGATTTAGGGAAGCAGGTGAAAAATTTTGTGACCTAACTTTTTTTTTCCTCAAAGTATTCTCTTTCAAGTCCCTCAATCTGATATAAAGGACATGGTAGTCTCTAATCACACTCTAATCTCTATTGGTCTAAATCCAAATAATTTCCTTCTACACCCTGCTCGGTTGAGACCTAAATCCCTTATTATTCAATGATCCTATTTTTAAACTCTGCTTGGGAAAGCAGTGGTGACTTTTGATGCTAATCCTATTCAGTCCACTGACTCTATCCCCTTCAGGGAAATGGCCAAGGAATTTTTAAGGGGGAAAATATACAGCCAGACACATAATAAGAAAGAGAAGGAAGCAAAGTTAAAAATTTCAAAACTACAGAGGATAATAAAAATCAAGACTTTATATGAAAACTCAAGTATATTTATTCTGATGAGTTATCTACTCATTCCATTATAAATAGCTAGTTAAATCCTTTAGTCACAGCTTTTTATTGCCTGGGATTTGGGGATAAGCATTTGACTTCATATTCAAGTCAACTACACTAGCAAATCCTAGATCAGCCCCTTCACAAGAAAATTGAGCCTGATATAATCATAGTGTACCAATAAAAAAAATGCAAGGAAAAAAGAACATTGAACCTAAATAAGGACTAAATAAACATATTGATTAAAATAATACTAATCTTTACATTGCTCCTTCCTGAATTTTTATTGGGAAGTTAAAAATGGCCTAAAAATAAAAAGAAAGGAAAATATTTGGAAGAGGAAGCCTCAGATAAAAAAAGGAAGTCAAGATTAAAAAAAAAAAAAAAAAAACAGCCCAGCATAGTGGCGCACACTGGTAATCCCAGCATTCGGGAGGCTGAGACTGGAGGATCCGGGTTCGCGGCCAGCCTCAGCTACCTAGTGAGGCACTCCACAACTTAGTGAGACTCAGTTTCAAAATAAAGAATAAAAAATAGGGCTGCGGGTATAGCTCGGAGGTAGAATGCCTCTGAGTTCAATCCCCAGTACCAAAAAAAAAAAAACAAAAAACAAAAAACTTCTCCATTTGAGATTCTCATGGTGTTCAAGCAAGCATATAAAGCTTAAATTATAAACCAACTCTCAGTAAAATAAAGGAGTTCAAATAAATTAACATGAGACCATTTTAGCTTTAAAAGGCTTTTAAATTTATTATAAAATAAAATAATGCTTTTATGGACTTAACACAGACAATATGGCAATAATCAATTTTGTTAATATAATCCTTGTCACTTTTCTATTCTTGTCATGAGAATAGAAATAATATTTTTCCTGTTTCCTTTTTCATGATGTAGTCCTTTCTGGCTCTTCTACATGGCATGATGTCCTGTTCCTTATCTATCTGTTGTTATTCTCTAAGTTCAAGGTCTCAGTAAAATCTCCTATTTCTACGTCCCCTGGGAGAGATAGCCGTTGCCATTTGATTTTCCTTCTGAACTTTACACTTAACTCCGCCATACCACTAATCATACTGCCTTCTATAGGTGAATGGCATACAACAGATAAAAATGCCTTTCTTAACATGTATCACACACTGTTTTTGAGTCTAAGTTCATAAACAGAAAGACCTGTATTTGAATCCTACTTTCTTCCTTTCTAGTCATGTGACATTAAGGAAGCCACTAGCCACTCTGCCTTGTGGTTCTCATTTTGTATTGAGGTATGATTATTAATGCCCAATTTTTCACTTCTTTTACACAATGTTAATACCTTCTGTATATCTACTAACCACACATTACATGAATTTTTAAATTTATAAATATAATAAGGTTTTCTATCATTGATGAATGAAATCAATGTGAATTATTCTATGTGAATTACTAAGTAAACACGTAAATATTGTAGTCATTTCTGTATTTTCTGATATAAGGCACAGGCCACTACATCCCTTCGCCCTCTATTGATTATGAAAAAATAACTACAAATGGACCCTAAAAATTAAATAGCAAACAGACTAGAGAAGAGTCAAAACTTGAAGAATGTCTGGCAAGGTAGTCAGTTTTCTGTTATGATCACTTCTCTTTGTTCTTATCTTTACTTTCTTTCTTCCTCAGTCCCATGAGTCACTGGGATTATGGATATGTGACATCATGTTCAGCTGTTCATTCTCTATCATCTTTCTTTGATGTAATGATGTCTGAATTGCACAATTGCACAGTGGAAAAAAGAAAAATCTCCCAGAGAGTCTCCCTATGGGAAAGAAGATTATAAGATCCCAAGGGTATGGAAAATATTCTTTTTTTTTTCTTCCTATTTCTTTTCTGTCATACCTGTTCTGGGGTCAGTCCCAATCATGGAGCTATATTGCTGTGTTGCTTGCAGTAGTACATGCTCCTTAAATCTCTTAAGAGAGAAGATCCTTATCTTTAGCCTTAGGAATTGGAAATACAAGCCTCTGTGTTCTGAATGTATGTGAGGGACCCCATTACCTTATTCTCTTTCATATTAATAAACAACTCACACCAACTATGGGTTCAATCTTGTAGATTTATGTGACTACAAAGAGCCAGAATTCTGAAACTACTTTTTTCCATTAAGAGTATATGGAAAATGAGGGCCCTCAGACCTGTAAGTTGTGAAGAAAATCCTGAGAAAGAAAGTTAGCTAAGCAGATCTCCAATCTTGTTATAAACACAGGATATTGACTTACATTGTCAATTTATGATTGGTTTATTAGGCTATAACCCTACTGTACACTGAGAAGTGACTGTACATGGGGCTAGGTTTGCACTTAAAGTTGATATACATTGAACACACCAAAAAAGCAAAGCAAAAATTTGAGAATTGAACCATGATAAAAGACACAAATATAAAGGAGTAACTTGCCATTACATGTAACAGCATATATAAACTAGTAATTCATTGTGACAAATGAAATATGCCAAATGAAAATGACTATAAACCATATCAAATCATTTTTTGTGGTGTGGCATTATGCAAGAGATGTAACTATAAGAATGGAAAATTGTTCTCTGTTTGGTAGGAATTGAAAGTAGGAGGAGTGACTAAGTGCCAAGAAGCCATACGAGGAAATGGTTATGGAACAATAGTCATTTATTAAAAATAAAAAAAAAAATCTATACAGAGAAAAAGTGAAACTTACAGTAGATAAGTTAAAAATAATGTTATTTCCACATATGAAGGTATAACTTTGAATCTCACTATAATGTATAATTGCAATGTATGAATAAAAGCTTTTTAATTGCATTTTCTTGACTGTAGTACCTGTTCTTGAATAAGTTTTTCAGTTGTGTCTTCTTTCCCATTTACTCATTGAAAAAGCAAATATTAGTGATTAGAATTTGCCGAACAATAAAATTAAAGATAATCATTGAAAACAAAAGTAATATGTTCAGGAAATTAAGGCCATCACAGAAGAAGAGTACTGCAAGATCTCACTCATGTGTTGAAAATAGATCTCATAGAAGTTGAGAGTAGAATGGTGATTACCAGAGGTTGGGTGGAGTAGTGGATACTAAGTTACAGTTAGATTGGAGCAAGAAGTTGAGGTGTGTTATTGTATTGTAGGGTGACTACAGATAACAATAATGTCCTGGATATTCCATAAAAGATAGAAGAAATTTTTTGAAATTTTTTGTTTTGTTTTATTTTGTTTTTACTAAAAATACAACATAAGCCGAGTGTGGTGATGAATGCCTGTAATCCCAGTACTTGGAAGGCTGAGACAGTAAGATCATAGGTTAGAGGCTAGTCTCTGCAATTTAATAGTGCTCTTAGCAATTTAGGAAGTCCCGGTCACCAAATTAAAAGAGTTGGAGAGCCGGAGTGGTGGTGCATGCTTATAATCCCAGCATTTGGGAGGCTGAGACTGGAGGATCCGGGTTCGTGGCCAGCCTCAGCTATCTAGTGAGGCACTCTGCAACTTAGTGAGACCCAGTTTCAAAATAAACAATAAAAAATAGGGCTAGGGGTATAGCTCAGAGGTAGAATGCCCCTGAGTTCAATCCCCAGTACTGCAAAAGAAAAAAAAAAAAAAAAAGAGTTGGAGGTGTAGCTCAGAGGTTGAATGTTCCTGGGCTCAATTCCCAAGACCACACACAAAAAAGAAATTATAAATGGTTCAGGAGATAGATATGTTTAAGTCGATTTAAAATTACACAATATATACATGTATGCCACATTGCATGGTGCCCCATTGTATGTACAACTTACATGTTTTATGTACCAGTTAAAATAAATTTAATTTTAGGAAGAGGAAGACATTTTTGCCTTCTTGGAGCTTACTTTCTAGTGGGGGGAAACAGACAATGAAAATAATTATTAAGATTAATATAAAATGTTATTTGATAAGAGTTAAGAAGAGCTGGGCGTGGTGGCGCACGCTTAAAATTCCAGCATTTGGGAGGCTGAGACTGGAGGATCCCGGTTCGCGGCCAGCCTCAGCTACTTAGTGAGGCACTCTGCAACTTAGTGAGACCCTGTTTCAAAATAAAGAATAAAAAATAGGGCTGGGGGTATAGCTCGGAGGTAGAATGCCCCTGAGTTCAATCCCTAGTACTGAAAAAAAAAAAAAAAAGAGTTAAGGAGAAAAATAAAGCAGGATATGGGATTAGCTACTTGAATGACTATATTGTTATGTAAGATGATCAAGAAAGATCTCAGTGACCACAGAAAACCTCAATTAGAACGCAATATTTTAATCAGTATTGGAACATTATATACTTTTTATCAATTATGCTTTTTAGACAACTGAAAGACAGTAAGAAAAATTGATTTATATATGGTATATCTGTATTTGTGTCTATATTCATATCTATCTACATAAAATCTGTATAATAATGTAAAAAATGTAAAAAAGAATAGAAATACCCTACCTAACTTTTATATAGAAGATTGTTGATTACATTTTTATGGAAATTAACCTAAAATTCCTTTAATATTCATAACTATTCATTATGCTCTAAAAATCCTTAGATGGTCACATCTCATGGTTAGGAAGCAGTGATCTAGAAAGAAGCAAGATGTTTTCATAAAATACATGGACAGTTTGATTGCTGATGTGACATTAAGTATGGGATATAATGTGATATGTTCTGATTATGGCATAGTAATTCTGGCAGTTAGCACTACTGATATTAGATAGTCTTAATAAAGACATAGGCATAGGAACAAGCATGAATTTAAAAAGGCAGAAATGGTCATATGTCAAGGAAGCACAAGTTATGTAAATTGTTACTGAAAAAAATAAATGATGGTATCACTGTACATGTTGGAAGCCTTCTTGGCCCACAGCCCTGAGGTCACTTTGGACCAGCCTGAAAGGGTACCAAGTGCTCAACCAAGGGGAAATTGTTCGCACACAGACAAGTTTCCAAGGACTAGATGGACTCATAAGCAGTGTGGACTGTGATCTAACTTCCTTGTTTCCCAGAATTGTTTACCTTTTTCTTTCCTGACTCATTCTGTGACTGCTTTGTTGGCTCCTGTGTTTAATCATTTTTACAGTGTTTTGTTAACCCCTCAGTAAAAGAAAGATGCTGGTTAAAGGAGAGCAGAAGATTTTTTTCTCTTCTCCCCAGTTTCCTTGTATCTCTGATATATGACTTTGAGTCATTCGTGCACAGAGACTTCCAGTTTTATCAGCAACTTCTGTGGCACAGGTACAAAGGCATTGGAAATATGAATCCCAACCCAAAGACTAGTATAAACTTATGTTAATGAATCATTAATACCTTTAAATTAATGCAATTTGATATATATTTCAACTTTAACCTATTCTATTATATTCTTTTACAATAATTTCAATTGTAAATAAAGAATGTTATTGAATGTCTTAAATGCTGATACATTTTGTTGGAATGCTAAAAATGCCCTATATATTTGGGTTTTAAAACATAAAACTATTTTGGTTTGTGTATGATAACAAAATTGGAACTTGGGCAGAGTAGCACTTTTTATAAAGTATTTATATCTTGTTTTCAATCTTACAAAAACATTGCCATTGAGAGGATATCCAATAAATTTATGTTGTTATAATTAAAGTATAAAAATTATATTTGCCTTAGCCCTTCAAAATAATAGAAGTTTCTTTTTACAGAAAGTCAATGTTGCGCTGACTCTTGTGTCTTATTAGCAGGCAGGTAAAAGGCAATTTACAGTTTAAATACCTGGAGGATGCTTCTGAGTTTTCCATTTCTATTCTGACTGAATTTTGTTCCATTTTAATGTTTTAGCTTTTTCTAGGAGATTAAATTTAATCTTTTATTATTTGTGACTATATGTCCATGAATAGTGGTTCATAAACTTTTTGCTCTATATCCCTTACCTTGTATAATTATAAAATACAACATCCATTTCCCTGAATCAAGAATTTACCTGATTAGTAAGTTATTTAAAAGGGAAAAACTATACAGATCTCTTACTTTGTTTTCTAGATAAATAAGTCATTATATGGACTAGTATATTTAAAGTCTGTTTCAATGAATATTGTGGCCCCAAACAAGTATTTAATTACTTAATAACAGAAACAATGTTTTATAATTCCACACTCATATCTTAAATATGTGGCAATTTATTGATCTCAAATAGAAATTAAGCATAAGGTGCACACTCACAACATAGATTTTATATACCTTAATTCAATAATTATTTATTGTGTATAAATTATTTTATTCATTTTATACATACAAATTCCTCCTTCCTTCATTTTTCATGTGTGTTATCACAACTTTGAATACCCCATAGTAGAAAAAAGTAAACAATATTTAGAGCAAGAAATTTTTCTCTTTTTAAGTGAGAATTTTTTGTTATGTTTGAGCAGATGTGGTATTACAATTGTTTGAATTTTGACATCCTATTACTGTAAAACTTGATATTTTAAAAGCTACTTCTCTAGAGAAAGTTCATTTTATGAAAAATAACAATTCCACTTCACTGTATATGTTTCACATCTTTTTAATATTGTTTGATTTATTGCAATCTGAACTCAATTGCTATTGTGACCATTTTTCTGCTGATACTCTATAAAGGTCTTGTTCTTATTAATTTTTATGATGTTTCATTGAGAGAACTGATCTACAAACACATAAATGCACATTTAAACATTGTGCCGGTAATGACACTGAAGAGAAGAAACTTGACTTTCTTTAACAAGAATAACAAACATGCGCACGCACTCACATACACATACACACACACACACTATATGGTCCAACTTCAAAGATGTGTCTGTGATTGTATTTTTAAATTGGGATTAACATTTAAAGCAGTAAAATTCAAATAAAGCAGATTTATCTTCATATTGTGAGTAAGCCTTAACAAATTAGTTTAATGTCTTTATAAAAAAAGACTGGCATCCAACAAAGTAGAAGGAATTCTTCTAGGAGGGTGGCTTAGCTGCCTCTGGGTCTCCAGCCTGTTGGTCTACCCTGTAGATTTTGGACTTGCCAACATCCAACAATCACATGTACCTTAAAATAAATCTCTGAGCCGGGCGTGGTGGCGCAAGCTTGTAATCCCAGCATTCGGGAGGCTGAGACCAGAGGATCCGGGTTCGCGGCCAGCCTCAGCTACCTAGTGAGGCACTCCGCAACTTAGTGAGACCTGGTTTCAAAATAAAGAATAAAAAATAGGGCTGGGGATGTAGCTCGGAGGTAGAATGCCCCTGGGTTCAATCCCTAGTGCCGCAAAAAAAATAAAAAATAAAAAAAAAATAAATCTCTGTATGTGACATATCTTGTTTTTGTTCTTTTTTTTTTTTTTTAAAGAACTCTGAGTATATATTAGTAAGTGATATATTTGGAAATTCTGGGAGAAACATGCAAACCACTCTGAAGCTATGCTCCATAATATAGGCAGAGGATACTTCAAAACACACACACACACACACACACACACCAATAAGAACAAGAAAAGTTCTCTAAAAAATCAGCTCACATCACAAAAATCAAGTTAAAACATAGTGGTGAACAAAATTCCAACATGAAATTCAAAATGTGTCAGTTACAAAGTAATATACTATCTTGTAAAATTTTAGTAATCTGAAATAGAACATAAGATAAACATATTTAATGTTAATATAATCATAAATGGACACGTGAATGATTAAGAGGAAGCTAAACTATCAAGGATATTTGAGAAAGACTGAAATAGAACAAATACAAAGGAAAACATAGTGACATTAAAAAATTCAAATGTATATTTTTGCATTATAAATTATAAGTGGTTTAAGAGATAATTGGAGAACTGGGTCATTGCATTAGTTAGCTAGAATTCAAAACAGAGATAGGGAAAATGAAATTCAATAGGGAAAGGCATTGAGGCTAAAATAAGATAATCTAGCCATATGCTTAACATCACTAAAGTACAAAAAAGACGTCAAATGTGAAAATAACACATTAGCACACACATTCCTTTTATGCATTGTATATTCTTTGTCACATCATAATGAAACCACATAATAAACAGAAAATTATATTGAAACTACTAGTGAAAAAGGTTGCTTGTTTGTAAAGTAACCACATTTGAATTCATACTTGAATACTTAATCACAACATTTTAAGAATACAAAAAATATCTTCAACATGCTGAATGAAAACATATAAAAATCTAGAAGTCTTTACTCTGGAATACTTCTAATGGAAATCAAAGTTGACCCTAGCATGAAGCTGCATGCTTAAAACCCGTACCGCTTCACAAAAAAACCCAAAAACACAACAAAACAACACAAACACAAAAAACAACAACAAAAAAAGAAACTCTAAAAGCTGAAATAGAATTTCCAATGAAGAGAAAATAATATCTCTACCATTTAGCTAGAATGTGCTGGAAAAATTATATTGTTTGTTAAAATATTGAAATAATTCCTTGTGTGTGAAAACCAACTAATGCTCCTAATCCTGTGCCTGCCTCTATCTGAAAGAAAGAACAGAATCGGTGAAATAATTTTAGTCATATAAATTGCTAAGCATTTGGAAAAAAATGAATCAAGAACTGATTACATGAAACAGGAGTAATTATATCAACTAATATTAAATTATAAAATAAATGGAAACTGAAATACTCAAGTAACTATGAAAATAAACCCTAAAATGTATATAAAAAGTATTAAGAACTCAACAGTGAAATCTCTACACATCAGAACCTGAGAAATATAAGTAAAAATTACCTATAAGTTTCTGGTGAGAATGGTCAAGAAATCATCCTGGGAAAGAAACAAATGGTATGTAAATGTAAGCAAAACAAATAAAGATTGTAAAAAGGAAGTACAATAATGTTGAAAATAGCAGAAATCAGTGATTTCTTGGACAAAAGATAATTTTCCACAATTTAGTTAAAATGTTATAGAAAATCTCAATAGTTTTGAGCTGTTAAGAAAATTGAATCATTATTTAAAATTCTTCAGCTCTCCTTGACCACCTTTTGAAAATATCTATGTCCAGCCGCTTTTCAAGAAAATATCCCAAAGTATTTTATTATATCATATTTGTCATATTCAAACTATTTCAAACACTTGGAGGAAAAAGAAATATGCCCAAACTATTGTTACCTCAATATCAAAATTCAATAAAAATATTTTGAGGAAAAATGCAGACAAATTTAATTAAAATTGTAAGTGTAAAAGTTCTAAAGAAACCAAATTTTCAGACAATAAAATATTAGTAAATCATAACTAATTCAAGTTATTTGAAGAATAGAAAATTTTATTCTTAAAATATTTAAGATAAAAATAGCATTTTTTAGCATTTCAATAGATAAAGAACTTTTATAATATTCAACATTATTTTTGATGAAAGAGAAGCAAATTATTTAAGTAATTTCGGCAAGCTGAATGGCTCCAAATATATTCAAGTTCTTAATTTCTGGAAACCATGAATGTTATTTTATATGGGGAAAAAATTAAAAACTGCAGAAGTGATTAAGCTGTGGATATTGAGATGGAGATATTACCTGCTTTTCTCAGGTGGGTTTTAGATATAAATACAAGTGTCTTCATATGAGGTAGGCAGAGAAATATTTTACTACAGAAGAGAAAGTGACTTAATAATGTAAGTAGATATTAGAGTGAGGTGCTTTGAAGATAGAGGAAAAGCTCACAGGGCCAGGAACACTTGCAGTCACAACAACTGAAAGAGGCAAAGAAATGGACTCTTGGACTCTTCTACTAAAGTTTCTAGAAGGAATGATATAGATACGTATCTGTGTGTGTGTGTGTGTGTGTGTGTGTGTGTGTGTGTGTTTACTATAGTTTACTATAGGTCATATGTTGGTATCAGTGTATCTGAATGGCCAATACAAATTTGGAACATCTTCAATATTGTAGTTAACAGGTAAATGTGTAATGAAATAATAACAATTATGTGCAATTTCTGCCTTATTGGTTTGGCACAATTTGGGTAATTAGGAGAGTTGGTGAAGGTGTATTGAAGGATAAATTCTGGAAGAGTATAAATTGATATAACAACCTTAAAAAGGAACTTAATGCTGGGTGCCTATAATTCCAGTACTTGAGAAGCTGACATAGGAGGATCACAGTTTCCAGGACAGCCTCAGTAAGTAGTCAATGATTCAGCAACCTAGCGAGACCTTGTTTCATAACAAAAAATAAATTTGGACTGGTGGTGTAGCTCGGATGTAGAATGCCCCTGGGTCCAATCCCACCACAAAAAATAAATAAATAAAAAGGATTTAATAAGACTCTAATATGTGTTAATCTATGGCCTGGTAGGTTATTATTATTTTTTAATTTATGGCAATTCTATGTATAAGTGACTAAATGAAAATAACTTATTGTACCTTTCAAAGGGACTGGATAAGTTATTCTAATGAGAATGGATAATTTAATAGTATCAAAAATTTATATGAGCCAGGCATGGTGGTGCACGCTTGTAATGCCAGTACTTGGGAGGCTGAGACAGGAGGATCCAGGTTTGCAGCCAGCCTCAGCTACTTAGTGAGGCACACCACAACTCAGTGAGACCCTGTTTCAAAATAAAGAATAAAAAATAGGACTAAGGGTGTAGCTCGGAGGTAGAATGTTCCTGAGTTCAATCTCCAGTTCCACAAAAAAGAAAAAAAAATTTATATGAGCTAACAATGCCAAAGAGTACTAATATGATGAATTCTTAAAAACATGTGTTAGGTCAAAAGGGAAATGTGTAAAAACAAGTGTATTGTAAGATTCTATTTAAACATTTTTATAATATACAAAATAACATATACTAATGAACACCTATGTTTGTACTGAAAGCATGCCGTGAGTAAGAACACATTTCCTTATGAAATCACTAATTATTCTTCTGAAACTATTATCTACAAAGTACCATTCTCATCCTAGGCTCTAGAGATCCAAAGTGAACCAACTAATACAGATTGGTTTGCACTCATGGAGCTTACATACTAGCAGAGAAGGAAGAAAAATATGATACCTGCAAAATATACAATATATTAAACAGAAAAGATTCTTTAGGATAATGTTTTGCTGTGTTGGATAAAAGAAAGGAGAAAGCCTAGGATGAGAATTAAGCTTCATGTGGAAATTTTATTTATCAAAGTATATAAAATAAAATTTAAACCTGAAACAATGCCCAAATATTATTTAAAAAAAAAAAACACCAGGGTGGGCACAGTGGCACATGTCTGTAATCCCAGTACTTCGAAGGCTTAAACAAGAAGATCACAGGATCAAGGACAGCAGCACACTGTAACAGCAAGGTGCTGTTTCAAAATTTAAAAAGATAAAATAAAATAGGGCTAGGAGTGTGGGTGTGACTCAGAGGGAGAGCACTTTTGGGTTCAATCCCCAGTACAACCAAAAAACAACAACAACAACAGAAGTCACCGATGATGACTAGTCTCATCATGTTTTATATATATCAAATGTTTCATAGTTTTAAAAATATTCCATATTTTTAAGTATAAAACAAAAATGTTGCTCAGCTTCCTCATAAGTCAATAAATATCTAAATGCATTATCATGATTCATATCTAGTGTTGAGAAGAATGTGAAAGAGGTATACATTTTTATGTGCTTTGTGGCTAATCATTTGGTAGAAACTGGAAGTAGGTAGCTTTTGTCTAAGCAATTCTTCCTCAAGTAATCTCCACCAGAGAAATAATACTAGCACTAATAAATCTATGAATAAGGATATTAACTTTTGCATTATCTATAATAGCAAAACCTGGATACAAACTAAATCAAAAAATTATTACTTAAATAAATGATGGCCCAGAAAAACAATAGCCTGTTATGTAGTTGTAGGATGAGATCAATCTCTAAGTGCAAGTGTAGACGTGTGCCTGTGATATACTGTTGAGTGAAAAAAAGTACTTTCCAAAACCATATGAATAGTATAAAGCAATTTTAGTTAAAAAAATCTACCTGTTTATGTATTCATAGAAAATGTCTAGAAGGATAGGCACAAAACTATTTATAGTGGTACCTTGAGGATCAGGAATGGGAGTGAGTTATAATGTGGATTTGTTTATTCTACCTAGATATCTTTGTATTGTTGCATCAGCCACTGGTATAATTTAAGGAATAATGATATTAAAATAAATAATCACTAAATTGATCTTATATATGTGGTAAATTGATCACTACTCCTTAATTCCCAACTCCTCTCATTACTCATCAGACTCACTTAGCAAAACCCTACCTCTAGTTAAATACAATTCCCAGCATATGCTATGCCTGTACTTATACAGCTGTACATGCCTGAAGAAAACTAGTTCATCATGTTGACTAGTCTCATTTTAAATTCACAATCACTAATGTCAAATGTGCTCTTCAGTAGTGTCAAGCAATCAAAATATATCTTCTTAAATCCAATGAATACCTCCATGCCCCCAGGAAGCTGTTTCTTCTCCCTTCCTTTTCATACCTCTAATTCTATTTCCCTAGTCATCACTCCCAGCTGCTCACCTTGTTTCCCATTTCACTGAGGGAAAAAAAAGAGCAATCAGGAAGAAATTTCCACCAGCTGCAACCAATCTACCTGCTCCATGTTCTTCCCTTTTTTTGCTGTGGGCAAATTGTACCCTGAAATCAATCCTCCCCATATGGATTCCGTCTTATTCTTTTTCATTCACACAAGGACAGCTTCAGCAATTCTCATTCTGTTATGTCATTATTTATTAATCTCTATTCAATTACTTCCAGTGGCATACTTGTGGCCTGTAATTTCCCTTATCTTTAAAAAATAAAATCAAAATACAAAGTTCTTGGCTCCCTCTCCCCTTTTGACCATATTCTCTGATGTACTTTTCTAGTAAAAAGTCTATCAATGCTTATGCTGCTCCTATAATTTTTCTTCTTCCTATTTCTCTTTAGCTCATTGCATTCAACTCTGTCTCTACCTCTTCACTCAAGATTATTCTTATCAAAGTCAACCACTAACCAAGACTTCTCAGTTGTCATCTTACATGACCTATCTTGACATACTCTTGACAGTAAGGAAGTTTCCTCCTACCTTGCTGTCTATTTCTTCTCAGAGGTCTTTTTGATATCCTTCTCTATTCTCTCATTGATCATTTGGAGGGTCTTAGGTACTAGGATCGTGTACTCTTCTCTGCCTTTACTCACTTGCTTGGTAATTTCATTTAGGTCTAATGCCTTAAGACCTATTTCTATGCTGACAAATCTCAGATACATATCACTAGTTCAGACCTGTCTGCTGAATTCCACAGTAAGAGATCTAATTACATAAGTCAGGATTTCCATTTAGAAGTATCATAGTCATCTTACAGTTATACATCCACATTCTCCAATCTTTGTTATTATAATAATACAGCAACTAGACCCAAGGCTGAAAACTTGTGATTATGCCCTACAGCCAACCTATCAAAAATGCTATTGTCTCTTTCAAATGGGCTTGAAAGCTGAGAGTATAAAAATACTCTCTCCGCCATGAACACTCTGACTCACCACACTGTTATTGCTTATCTGACTTATTGCAGTAAATTTCAACTTGTCTTTCTGCTCTTTTCTCCCCTATTGTCTAATCTCAACTTGGTTCCGAGTGTTTCTTTTAAAGTAAATCAGAGCAGGTTGTTCCTCTCTTCAAAATGCTCGAGTAGTTTCCTATCTCACTTACAGTAAAATCCCAGATTCTTACAATGACCTAGAGGGCCTTACATGATCTGTTTTCCTTTTTATTACTTTTTTGACCTTATCCTTTCCTGTTCTCCCTCTGATTCAGTTATTGAACACACTAGACAAATTCTCTTCTGCTTTGTTTTTCATCTGCTTGGAATATTCTTCCCACATAGTGACACAAATATACTTTTTTTTTCTTTTTTTTATGTGTTCCAGCCCTTTGCTCAAATTCTGTCTTTTAATAGTCAACTTATTTTGCAATTCTACTTAACACTGTTACCCTTTTCTTCACACTAAGTTTCCTAATCCTTTGCTTTAGCTTTCCCCAAAGCACTTATTACCATTGGAATCATTAGATTTATTTTCTACTTATTTATTTATTAACTATCATATGCAAAATAAAAAACAGGACTCTTTTATTTCTCATATATGCTCAGCACCTGGAACATGCTAGCAAATTGTATAATTTAAGTAAACATTATATGAATGAATGGAAGAATGTTCTAATTATTCAGATTTAAGACAAATTTTTTGAAATGAATGAAAGAGCAAAGAAAGTAGGAAAGTTAGAAAGCCAACCTAAAGAAAACATAAATTCAATCACTGATTATTTTATGTAATAGAATAAACTTTTTATTATGAAAAGTTTTATTTACCTATTACATTCAGTAATTTAAAAATCCAAAACATCAATTTTCACAGTCAATGAAAAGTAGAATATATTTATCATTACAACTTGTGTTTTTCTGAGGATTTCATACATGTATGTATATGTATATATATATATATATATAGTAATTATTTAATGATAGATAAAACATGAACTTGTATAATGACACAAAATAAAATAAATTATGTTTATCATTGGTATGAGCTTAAACGTTTATTGTAATATTGGTGAAAATATCAATTTCCTTAACATATCTCAGCATGGAATATGTTTTTGGTAAAATAAAATTTAATATAGTAAAGAATTTAAATCACAAGTGAATACATTACTGATTTGATAGGCACATTGAACATTTTTAATTCAGCGTATAATTCAAGAAATAGACGGATGAGAAAATTATTTTAGATGTGACTATGTCACCAAACCATAATGAGGAAATGATAATGTTTGTAATATTCAGCATTTTATCATAAAGATTATAAAATTTTTAATGTTATATTATTTAATAACATTTATAATATTCTTAAATAACTTCCTTAAAAGCAAAATGTTAATATAATGTTTCTGAATTCATGTGTACCAAGTCAAATTCATATGCACATAAATTTGCACAGAAACAATATGTTGGTTTACTCTTTATTATAAATACTTTGGCAAGAGTAATGCTCAGGAGATACTATATATATGTATCTGTATATATAAACATATATACATCTGTATAATCAAATATAATCAGCTGATTAACATCATAGAAGGAGAGTTGATGACAGATTTTTTTAAATGTTAAGTGAGATTCAGAAATTCAGATGAAGCCAGGTGTGGTGGTGCACCTTGTAATCCCAGCATTTGGGAGGCTGAGACCAGAGGATCTGGGTTTGTGGCCAGCCTCAGCTACTTAGTGAGGCCCTCCGCAACTTAGTGAGACCCTGTTTCAAAATAAAGAATAAAAAGTAGTGCTGGGCGGGGGGTGTAACTCAGAGGTAGAAGAATGTCCCTGGGTTCAATCCCCCATACCGCAAAAAAAAAAAAAAAAAAAAAGAAATTTGGATGAAAAGTTACTAAGTTATATCATATAAAAGCAAAAGTGAAGAAAACAAATCAAATTGTAGCTATTAAACTATGCTAAGCATAAGAAAACAAGTATTAATCATTAATCATGTATATTCTAGTGAATATTGTGAATATTGTTTTCTCAAAGTAATACATCAGCGAGACTACAGACCATTCAACTGCTCCACCGACCATGCTGAGTTGTAGAGGGGTATCATTATTAAGGACAATTTAGTAATAAAAGTTTGGGAATTATAAAATAATGGAATTAATTTTCTTATGCAACTCTAAGCTGTTTTGAAGGTAATTATTTAAAAATAAATATTAGAATTGTTTGAATACTAATACTTTCACAGTATTTACTCTCCCAATGTCAATAACTTAATACCTATTGGGATATTTAAATTCTATTATATTTCATCAACCGAAAATCTCATGAGTTTCAAATCATACTTCTTATATATTATTGCCTAGAAAGAACAAGTAATAACACTACATGTATTGTTTATTAGAAAACGTTTTGTAGTAATTTAAATCAGTATGTGACATGTTGTACTCAAAAGAACAGTTTCAGAGAAAATAGGTTTTTATTTATGTTTTCAGCATTAAGTTTTAAAAGAGTACATTCTTATGTCAAATTATGTTAATTATCAGCATGTATTTGAGTGTCCATCTGTGGGGATCTTATATAAAATCCCTAGAAGCTCGACAAATGTACAAGTAGATTTGTGCATACACACACACACACACACACGCACACGTGATATAATAAATTAAAAAAATTAAAGACAAACAACTTGTAAACAAGGTAAATACCCTGAGAATACCTTTTATTCTAAAATGAATCTATACTGTTCAAGAAACTAAGTGATTCACCATTCACAACCTAATATAGTTGCACTGTTTAATAAGGCAATCACTAGTTTCATGTCCAATATGCACTGAAATGTGGCTAATTGAAATTTAGAGGAACTTAAACATAAAGTACAATTGTATTTCAATAACTTCATAAAATGCAAAACAATCAATAATTTTATACTGATACTATGTTGAAATGATATTTGGGGAATATTTGGTGAATGAGATATATTATTAAAATTAATTTTACTTCTTGTTATATGGCTTCTGAAAAACTTAATATATGTCTGTGTAGCTTATTTTATTTTATTTATTTACTAATTTTTTTTTGCGGTACGGGGATTGAACTCAGGGACATTCTACCTCTGAGCTATACCCCCAGCTCTATTTTTTAGTCTTTATTTTGAAACCGAGTCTCACTAAGTTGCGGAGTGTCTCACTTGGTAGCTGAAGCTGGCCGCAAACCCGGATCCTCCAGTCTCAGCCTCCCGAATGCTGGGATTACAAGCGTGCGCCACCACGCCCAGCTTGTGTAGCTTATTTTATTAGTTAGCTTTTCATCACTGCAACAAAACATCTGAGATAATAAACTTCCAAGGAATAAAGATTTATTTTGGAGGTTTCTGTCCATAGCCAGTTGACCTGTTGCTTTTCATTAGTGTAGGGACACCTGACAAGTTGATAGAAAGCAAAAAAGAGAAAAAAGGAAGGGTCCAGGATCCCATTATTCCCTTCAAGGGCATGTCATCAATGACCTAAATTTTTTCCACTAAGGTCAACTTCCTAAAGTTTCCACCACCTTCCAATATTATTACAGGCCTCTGTGGAACAATCAATATCCAAGCTACAAAGCTTGACATGTTTATCAAGAAGTGCTGTTTTAGAGGGTTATCTCCCATCACTGTTGTCATATGTACACCTTACTCTGGACACAGATAACTTCTAGGTCATTGTGATAGTTAAATACAAAATGCCCCCTAAAGCGCTCATTTAATAATATTCAGGGCTCATACAATTGAGTCATGAGGATCGTAATCCCAGAAACCGATACATCTGTTATAATAGGTTTACCTGGGTGGTACCTGGTAGGCCAGTAGGGTGTGGCTGGAGGAGGTAGTTCCTGGGGGAGATTATATATATGATTCCTCCTCTCCTAGCTCACGCTCTTGCTTCCAGCCTCCATGATGTGGGCACAGTCCATGTGCTCTCTCTTTCTCTACTTCCTGTCACAATTCCCTGAGATCTACAGTCCCTGGCCTCACTGGACTGAACCCAAAACCTTAAGAAAATAAATATTCTTTCCTCTAATTTACATATTTTGTCTTTTAGATTATAGCTGCAAGAATGCTGACTGGAACAGTTATCTTGAACATATCATTGCTTTTGATAATTCTTTTTTTGCACATGTTTTTTTTGGGGGGGTGCCTTCCATATGTATCTATTTGTAAAATATCTTTACTAAGTGTTCATCCCTTAGCTCAAAGATAAAATATCTCTATAAAAACTCTGACTTTTTCCAAATTTGGTATTCCTTATCTTTTTGAGCGTCTCTAATCTGTTTGTCTCTATTACACATTGCAACAATTTTTCTGCATGTTTGTTTCCTTGCAAAATCTTGAAGGCAAGAGTATTTTTAAATAGATTTTCATTCATAACCTTTACCCCAGTATTTAGCACACAGCAAATGTTAAACAGAAAATGTGTTGAATAAATTATTAAAGAAATGAATGAACAATGAATGGTTAGAGTTGGAAATGAATACTTTATATTCATGTATAAGTCAGATGGCAATTGGATTATCTTTACCCTTCAGATCTGTGATAGATAGGCTAAATTTGAAAAAATTTAAAACTCTCTCCTTTGGAACTGTGAATTCCCATGTCACCTAAACTTCTGAAATTCCTCTTTGTGTCATTAATTATATTTAATAGATTGCCTCTCCTTTCTATGGATGCTATTTACATTTCCCGCCTTATTCACCCACACATGGAACTTAGCCCATTTCAAAAATTTCCACAAAAATATAGCAGTGCAGGCTAAGATATTCCCATGTGAAGTCAAAACATGTGACTTTACTTTCCATGTACAATAGAAATCACCTGAAATAATCTGTAGCTTCCTGACTCTCACATCTATAAATGTCTTTATTTTTATTATTCACCTCAAAAGTTGGGACTCATCCTCTATTATCACATGTGATTCATTCAAATGTCCTATTAACTCCACTATTTAAATATATCATGAATACTTAATTTTTTCCCTTTTAAGATGTTTTGGTCACTGCTCTTGACTTATATTACTATTTCACAGCATTAGTTAAATACACACTTTAAAGTGAAATTGAGCTAATGAAAATGTTCAATAGAAAATTTGGAGTAGGAAAGTAAATTATTCTTTAAAATATATTATATAATACTTTGTAAAACAATAGCAAATATACTGCTATTGCTAAATAAACTTCTTCAAAATATTTATTTGTGTTTTAAACTCTGAATTACTTTATGTTGACCCTGAAGATTACTTAAATATTATTGCTTTGGAATTTTTAATGCTAATTACTTTTTGAAAGTAGCTGTTTTATCTTTTTTTCTGATTAACTTACTATAACTTGCTTACTATTTAGTTATATCATTGACGATTGATTTAAAAAAAAAAAACAGACTTTCCCCAAAAAACATAAAATTGAATATAGCAATTCCTTTTTGTATCCAAGAAAAAAATAAAAATGACAGCAATTTTTTCTAGACTATTTTCACAAATACTGGATATATTTTAATGGTTCTAATACAATGACAAAAACAGAATGATGTTAATTACTCCATTTTCTATGTGTTGGCTAATCTCAAACACAAGTGTGGACATCTAGTAAATGATTATTAAAAGAAAAGGAAAATACATTTTAATTTTTATTATTTACTATTGATAGATATAAGGTATATCTAGATGAGTTTGAAAGCAAGGTCCTGAAAACTAAATGTCTAATAAAGCAGAATACACCTTAGATACTCAAAATTAAAAGGGAAAGAAATAGAAAAGAGTTTTAGAGGGAAGAGATAAGAGGAGGAAAAAAAGAGAGAAAAAAAGAAAGAACAAAAGAAAGAGAAAAAGAAGGAAAGTAATGAAGTAAAGAAGAAACAGGTAAGAAAAAAAAAAACAGAAAGTATGCATGATTGGAATTAAGTATAAGAAAGAAAATATATTAGTGTTAGAGTCCCTGGAAAAAAAACTAAAGTAACTATTTCTAACAACATATATATATATATATATATATATATATATATATATATATATATATATATATGACATCTAACATCTAACATCTCATATATATATGGGATGTCCCTGACCTTGTATTACTGTCCCAATCTAAGAGAGACCCTTTACCCAGAAGTGTCCTTGGAGATCCCTACACAATAGAATTTAACTGGCACCTTTACCTATGTTTAGAATGTGTACTCCCTTGTAGTGTTCCCTGTAATCTCTATTTGCTTAACTGCCCTGCCCTGATTAGAATCAGTGCTCTTTGTCAAAAAGGGAAACCTCCAGCTGGGTGTGGTAGTGCATGCTTGGTAATCTCAGTACTTGGGAAGCTGAGACAGGAGGATCACAGGTTTTTGGCCTGCCTCAGCTACTTAGTGAGGCCCTGACAACTTAGTGAGACTCTGTTTCAAAATAAAGAATAAAGAATACGGCTAGGGGTGTATCTTGGAGGAAGAATGCCAGCACCACCAAAAATAATAATAATAATAATAATAATAATAATAATAATTTAGCATAATTTTGTTCTATACTTGTATGTTTAGGCTTTTTTATTAGAACTTTCTTATTTAAGTTAATCAAATATTAAGACATCCCCAGTATTTTGTTAAAAACAGGGAATGCAAAATTAGAACGAAATAAAAGAAATTTGACAAACTCTGAACTTCTTTCAGGGTCATTTCAGTCCAAGCTTTGGGCAAAGATTCAGGCCAGTTCTTATTTTATCCACACTAATGCATCCCTAATCATAATGCTTACAACCAGCTGTGTTGATTCACTTGTATTTAGTACATGTTTTATTGTGCTGCAGAGGAAAAGACTTGATTTCATTCTGTGCTCAGACAAAGGTATTTTTTTATATCACAAACAACAGAGAGCCATCTCTTATTTTTGCCCCATTTCATTTGAGATTTGTGAATGACTACACAATTTATATATTTTAAGCTAGTCCACAGCTGATTGGAAATAAGTATTTTGCTTATTGGATATAAAATGATGTACTATATCTGAGATTGATTTTGTAATCATTTATCATATCAATTTAACTGCCTCTATATGAAGTGGCTAATTGGTGGATTACATAAAAAGATGCCCTAAACAATATTACATGTTGATATAAAATAATTTATCCTGTTATTTTTAATTATGTGCATTTAAGAAAAGATAAAATGTGGGGATTGGCAACACCCTACATGTTTTATCACATATAAATACACACACATTTACACACACACACACACACACACACACACACAAATTCAGCATAGTTTAGTATCAATTTGTTTACACATTATCATAAAGAAGAGTCACTTTGAAGTCGAATTTAGAAATAAATTTAATGGATTTGAATTCAGTTATTAATAAGAAGTAATGTATAGTGATCCTAATAACTGTCAATACTCCAGAGTATTTTACCTCCAATATTATTTCTAGAAGCAATTTTTGAATGTGTATGGATGGCTATGAACAAATTACCTGCTCAGTTAGGTACTTCATACAAATGCCCTACTTAATCCTAGCTTCAGTTAAATGCAACAAAATTATACTGTACTCTTCAGGTACCCCAAGTCTGAAATTAAGGCAAAAGTTTTCTAAAAATAAAAGAAAACATGTTTATAGGTACAGAGTTTCCACGCTATGATCCAAATGATCTGGAAAACCTATTAGGTTACAATGTATAATTTTAGCATTTCAAATCTTTAGTAAATGTATAACAGTTTTTTATAAATAACTGTTATTTATTTATAAAGTTATTTAGTTATCTTGGTATGTAGAAGTATACTAATTAAAACTTTTCACTATTCCTCTAAAATAAGTTTTTAAAAATACATTTCTGCAACATCAGAGAACCTATTTATATCTTCACTTTATTTTTTATTATAACAAAATCATGCATGCCTGCTTTCTAGAAAAATAATACATTTTGTATAATGTATAGTGCAGAATCTTAATATCAATATAATACTCTTTTTACATAATGTGACTAGGAATTAGGAACTGAGAACACAAAATGATAAAGAGTAAAGTAATGTATCTGAACAGCCTCACTCTAAAGTCCAATAATATTACTAATTTCATTTTAAATTACTAACCTATTAAATAAACCAATATTAAGAAAACAGTTTTTTCAATGCATAGAAATAATTCCTTTCTTTTCTCATTTTTCATCAAATCTCTGTCATAAGAATCAATGGTCAGTGAAGGGCAATTCCAGTAGGTGGAGTAATAGTAAAGCAAATACTCTGTGTGATTCTAACAATCTGCTTCTATTGTCATATTGGGCAAAAATTAACATAAATCAGATGAGGTTAATTTAGAATAAAAGTAAAAAACATAATTATAGATAAATGTACTGTTTTGCAGAGCAAATGTATTCCTGGAGAACAAAAATGTATTCTCTTTGGTCTTTAATTTTCTGTTTTTTATTGCCCTGGCAAAAGTTTCCTGGAGAACTTGTATTTAAAATAAAAGTCTGAGCGACCAACTCATTATCGGCAGCACCAAATTTGACAGAGAGCTCCTGAGTAATGTGTTGGGGGAAATCAGAGAGGACAGACTCAGGCAGATTCAACTTTGGTTTGCAGGTCATTTGAGACTTCAGATGGAAGATTTTTCTAATAAGGTCATGGCCTTGCCAACCCACTCTTACTTAGTCTGGTCAGAACCATCACTGTCCTGAGGAAAAGCATGACAGAAAGATTTGTGCCAAGTGAGAAAAACAGAGTGAGAGAAATAATAAAAATGGATATTCCCTGTGCATTTAACTCTAGTTGTCCTGGGATTCATATTGAACACTCAATATTACTTTATTTACAAATACTATACATATTATTACATTGTGTTATAAGATATGTGCAGAAAAATAAATATATTCTTTCTCCAAAACTGAAGAAAATAAATTAAAGTTAACATTATTACCATATTTGTGATTGAAAATCTGTCATCCCAACTTTAAACTCCAGTCACAAAATCTTACACAAAGTTTCACTTAATCAAGTACCTAGTGCCCAAAAAAGGCCTATGGAATTGCTCCCAGAGTGGACAATAACTTACATATATGCTTGCTCTGTTTCTCTCTCTCTCTCTCTCTCTCTCTCTCTCTCTCTCTCTCTCTCTCTCTCTCTTTCTCTCTCTCTCTCTCTCATTAGCATATTAGTAGAGAAAGCAGTCTAGTGTGCCAATATACTCTACTGTAGAATCATGGAGATTTGACTGTTAGATTGATTTTATGATTTTTCTTTAGACCATCAAGTTGGATACATTATCCAATGCCTTGAAATATAAATTACCTATGTTTTTACAGAGAAGAATATATATATATATATATTCTTCAGTCATTTTCTTATCTATAAAGTATTATAATTTTAGAATCAACTAAATACAATTGAAATGACACAATTTTACATCATCTAAATCTTAACTTTGTGTCATTTACGTTTGTATATCAACTGCATAAACATAGAAACTTTTATTATCATTAATGAGAAAGTATTTGTATAAACTATGGATTTTATATTCTATTATCATTGCTTTCTATCAAATATTTTTCTTTAAGATAGTTTAACAGCATTTATAATTAGGTACCAAGTACAGATAGATAAAAAAACATCCCCTAAAGAGATCATTTACTGAAATTCAGGGTTCATATAGTCAAGTCATGAGGGTTGTAATCCCAGCAGGAGGGTTTTAAATCCATTGTAATGGATTTATCCACTACTGGTTGGAGGTTCAGCTTTGGAGATTATATGTGGTTCCTCTTCCCCCTGCTTGTTCTCTTGCTTCTGGCCTCCATGATGTGAGGAGCACAACCCATGTGCTCTCCTTCTCTGCACTTCTTGCCACCATGCCCTGAGATTCGAGGTCCCCAGTCTCACATAGACTGAACCCAATACTGTAAGAAAATAAATCTCCTTTCCTCTAAGTTATGTGGTCAATATTTTCAATAATAATTGTAAGAATGCTGACTGGAACAGCACCATTGAAGAAATAGAAAAAGACTTAAATATTTAACTAGTGATACTAAAGTTACTCAGAATAAACACAAATATTTAAATTCATCCTTTTACTTTTATTCTTTTTATCATTATATGTGACCTCAGTTATTTAGGAAAGCTATGTATACAATATATGATCTTTATACTTTTACATTCTGTCTGAATTTACTTCAGTGAGAATCATTAGATAATTGAGCTTAAGATTCCAAAAATCTGAAAGTACCTCATAATGGGCATTTTTATTAGCATAATTGAGTAGCACAGAAGTTAACAAAAAATGTTTTAGATCTAAACAAAAGTGAGTCTCTAATCAAGACTACACTTGATTCTGTTTATGAATGCTAAACAGAGAGAAAAATCAGTGCTTTCATGTAAATATTTTCTACCTCATAATCAACTCAATTTCTTTCTAATTTTGCTTGTCCATATTACTTCATATCCCTCAGAAATACATAACTATTTTTAATAGCAGAGTTTGTGAATCCCTAAGGACTCATTGACATTTCCCCTCATTTTCAAAAGATAAAAAATTTATGAGTAACTACCAGTAGGATAAAAGTATCTTATCATGGAATAGTCAATTATTTAAGTAAAATATATTTTCTTGTAATATATTGTGTTGGTGAGAAGGTTCCCTTTCTGATTTCATATGAAAACACCTGTCTTAGAGTATTCCTTCCTACTATCTGTCAGAATAATAGCTGATCTCTTTTAGAAAGAAATTGGAGCTGACTTTCAGTACTTTTTTTCATAAGTGCTATATGTACCCATCTCTTGCATCTTATATTTCAATTTGTTTTTATTTTTTATTTATTTATTTTTTTGCAGTACTGGGGATTGAACTCAGGGGCATTCTACCTCCGAGCTATATTCCCAGCCCTATTTTTTATTCTTTATTTTGAAACCGAGTCTCACTAAGTTGCAGAGGGCCTCACTAAATAGCTGAGACTGGCCACGAACCCGGATCCTCTGGTCTCAGCATCCCAAATGCTGGGATTACAAGCGTGTGCCACCACACCCAGCTTCAATTTGTTTTTAATTCAAGAAGGAAATAAAGAAGTTACATATATATTGACATTCTTCATTTGCTAGGTATGTTTAAGACATTCTGATAACCTCTGATGAATATAATTATACCTTAATGTAGTACCAACTTTGAAATACTCTGCAACTAACCACCAAAGTAAAGATCATAACTCAAAGATTTTAGATATTATCACATCATTGAATATTATTAGTAGTGTTTTCCAAAATTATTTTTAACCAGGATATTTTTAAGGAAAAAATGTAAATATACATGGTTCAAGGACAGAAATCTGATTTTTCCCTTAAAAATGTAAAAGATTAATGTGTTTGTGGATAAAAATATTTTTTTAGGAAATCATCTCTTAATCTCCCTGACATAAGACAGACACTTGCACAACTTTAAAGGCATAATGTGATTTAAAGCAGAATATTGTATTTGGCACACAGTGGCTTGAAAATAATGTTTCCAGTAGCAATGTGATATTAGCACAAAGAAAGTACATTCCAGAGAAGGAAAAAAATCATTATGTGGTAAGTTGGATCTTATCTAGATGGCAAAAGAGGTCATGTCAGTCATGAAGGACAATTCCAAAATATTGCAGCTGAGTAAAATTCCATTATAAATCATCTCAATGTAACATCTCAATATACATAGAATCAATTTTACAAAGTCATCAAATCATGACCTCATTTTGATAGTGACATACAAAGTAACTGTAGACCTGACTTTATCACCACCAACTAGTTGTGCAATTGTGGATCAAGGCTTCCCCTTTCTGAGCATTATTTTCACCATCTGGAAAATGCAAGGATTAAAATAGATGAGCTCTAACAGCTCCCATAGAGTGAACATTCTGTTTCCCTCAAAACACAGAAAGAATATAACAAGAATGCAATTGATTTCTGCTTCTTGGTGTTGATACCCCTAAATGTGATTATGCTATACTTTAAATGGAGAATTAAACCATTACAAGCTGGGTGCATCTTTTACCTAGAAATGTGAGTGAATTCCTCACCTGCTCAGGGAAGAATCACTCATTAATTTACTTATTATGAAGGAAATGCATTTCAAATTCAGATGTATGTATGTGATAAATAGTTCTTACCACATATGTATTACATACCCAAAGTATAGATGTATAAAAGAGGCTTTAGCATTTGAAATGGTCATAACTCAAGAATAGACAGTTTCAAACAATTCCATGTTTTAAGTTATAAAAGTCGATTGCATGCTCATGAAAAAGACCATTTATCAATGTCAGCACTATTCACATTAGGGCAGAATAATTATTTTATGTAGGGAGTTGTCCTGAGTTGATGTGATATTTAGCAATATCCTTGGTCTCTAGATCCTAATACTAAGTTCCCCCCCAAAGCTGTTTCAACCAAAGTGTGCACTGGAGGGCAAATGTCTTCTAGGGGGCAAAATGGCTACTGACGGAGGACACTAGTCCCTTGCAGTGCTGCCTGTGTGTGCATGCCAGTGGAAAAGGAATTGGTCTTTAAAATGTCTTCATCTTAATTCTCCAGGAGGGATGCTTAATTGTTTTAATTTTTTTTTTCTCACTTTCAGCATGGGCTTCTAGAATAAAAAATTTAAGATGTAAAGACTATTTTAGCCTTGTTTTCCCTAAAACTTTGAATACTGTTACAGTGACGCTATCTGAAAGCAAAATAAGACTTCTGCAGAGGAAACTGAGTTCTACAAATGTGTTTTCCTTTGCACGAAACCTCCTCATTACAAACATCTCAGTGTTCCTGTGTGCTATGTGACTAAGGAGCAGCTGATTGAATTTGATGCCCTTCTCTGTGACCTCTGCACACTCAAAACATTTTGTTATGCTAGCAAAACAAACATAACCCTTTTTATCACTGGTTTTGAGCCAACTAGTTTGCTGGCTCCTAATGAAAATGCCTCATCTACCAACAGTTTTGTTTTGTTTTTTCCTCTTTGTAGATATGTGACACACACATTATTATTCATTTGCATATATTGAGGCCTATTTCATATATTTAATGCTGTAAATGTAAGCATGATTAATGCTACTATGCATCTGTGCTCTGGGAAATTCTATTGAGGCAAAATTATAACTGGCATTAAACCTAGGGAGAATTATGCGTGTCCACAGAGAGAATGTTATTCACTCAGAGCATGGCCACATGGTGACTTCAATCAGGTTTAGTTTTCAAGTGTTAAATGGACTGAGTGACTCTAAAGGTTTTTGAACCCTCTCCAAAATTGGAGTCACACAGTTTCTGTTGTGGGGTGCAAGTTCTGGTTAAATTAGGAGAATCTCTAATGTGAAGAAAATAGTTCTAATTCCCAAAAGAAAATGCATCCGGAGAAATTGGCTTGTAATTTACTTATTTGCTACTTATAGGGAAACATATTATAAATCCAAAGAAAGCCATGGAGGTTTTTTCTTTTTCCAACCATGAAAAATACAACCAGTGTTAAAAACCACAGTCTGTCACAGTTCTATGAAGGAGGACTCTCAGTCAAATAGGCTTTTTTTTTAAACATCAATGATACTTTTTCCATTGTTATTTACTTACTAATCTACTGGAAAGCTTTTTAAATAATTCATTTTGCTATTGAGTGCATAAAATTTCTAAAACTTATTTGCCATACTCATTCTTATAAGAAAATTGATCAAAATATAAAATATTATATAATACAATTGTCATAAATCTGAATAAGCTTTAATAGTGAACTGAAATGTTCTTCTGTGGATAACACTTTCTTTCTACTGACTGTCTAATAACATGGTGATTTGAAATCAGAATTGTCAATGTATTCAAAAAACAATTAACCTAGAAAAAGCATATCTATTTTGAAGATTATTACTACATCAACTTAAGTAAGGTGTTCAAAGCAGAATTTAGTAAAATATTCAAGTTAATTAGCTAATATAGATAAATAACATAGAAAATTTGAATTTAAGGTGTCCAGTGTATGGAGAATAATGTGCTTTTCTTCTATCAATATTTTTAGTAAAAGATAGCAAAGGACTATTAGTTCTGAAGTCAGACTGCCTACATTTAATTGTCTAGCATATATTGTCTAGCTCCTGAAAATGCAGTTTACTTAAGCTCTCTGTCCCTCTATTTCTCTATAATTTATAGGTGTATCATTTGAATTAAATTAGACAGTACATAGAGAGCATTTTAAAGAAACACAGTGAGCATTTGGTGAGCATGAGTCTTTATTACTATATGGATCTCATTTTTGCTTCAAACTGTTAACTCACCTTCCATTATGGATAATAAGATAATCATGTCATGTAAAGAACAATGATGCATGCTAATGTGAACTTCATCATTAAAAATTTCTTTATAAATTTCAACACAACTTTAATAGGCTATTAATATTTTTCTGCATAGAGGAAAATATACTAAAAATAAAAATCTGTTATCCTAAATTTGTTTTTATTTTTAATTGTTTATAAAGTATGGACATAACTCCTTCTTATAAAACCACTTCTCAATGAGGGGTAGCAGAATATGCCACCCCAAATTAGGCCACTTTGGCATGAAGTTTATTTTGAACTGAAGACAATTTAAGGTAGCAGACATTCTCTTCCCTCCCCTATTTGCCTAAAAGCAAAACATAAATTGACAAAGATGTCCCTCCCCTCTCTACACAGAAAGACAAAGGTTGATAAGAAAAGACAGCTTTAGATCTTCCTCAGTTTGAAGACTACACCAGAAAAATCTACATAATGATCTTTACTAACTCAACTTTATAGATCATTAGTTTCCCAGTTATTTGCCTCCTGACAATTTGTCACCCATACAGATTCAAAGTCCTTTTCCTTTTTCCCTTCTCTAAAATTAAATATATTATATAAGCTGAAATTCTAAGACATGTTTTTGAGTGTTAACTCATGTCTGGGTATCTCCCATGTGCACATAAGATACAAGTGCTAATTAGCTTTTTTGTTTTTCTCTTTTTAATCTGCCTTTTGTTACAGGAATCTCAGGCATGAACTCAGAAAGATAGAGTTGAAATTATTTCTTCTTCCCTATACATTTATATTCATGTTGTTTGTACCCAACTTCCAACAATATTATATAATTGAAATTATTGGCATCTCTTTCTTTCTTTCTGCTTGCCTGGAATATTTTATGTATTTCATAATTTAGTCCTCATAATGATTTTGTTATTTAGTTGTCATTACTACTCGAAATAATTGTTTAAAAAAACAGAATGAACAAGTTATACAAGAAGAGATATGACTACAAATTATGTCCGTGTTAATTCTAACATGTCATTACTTGAGACAAATGATAGTTCTGAGTTTCTAGGCATCTTCTCACTTGAAGGCAAGGTTTGTACGTTTGTTTGCTTGTCAGTTTAAGCCTAGATTTGTGGAATGAATATAGAGAACGATAAGTCCTATGTATTTAAAAAATAATAATCATTTCAAATTTCCCTACCACACAGAGCCAAAGAAAAATCAGCCTCTGGCAACTTTCCAATTTTTTTCTTTTTTACCTATTTTTAACTCACCACTCCATTTATCCAATCTCTAAAGTATGTCCATCTCAAACACATAGGGGGGAAAAGATGGCTGAGATATGTGAAGAGATACTGAAGGTGGCTGAGATATGCACCAGGGCACTGCTAGAGATAATATCATTAACTACATGTTACAAAAAAGAAAAGCTTTGGGGAAATAAGGATTCAGACTGAAGAATGTGAGGAAATTTGCCCCAAGGCATTGAAAGTTGAGTTGAGATTTGAACCTGATTCTGTCTAAAACTAAAGCCTATAATTTGAAAACAAAAATTTGTTCCTCTCATTAACGAAATTCAAATATTTCATCAACAAAAAAATTTTTGACTGATCCAATTTTGGTTCATTATTAAACATATTTTATAAATCTATTTTTTTTCAGTACTGGGGATTGAACTCAGGGACATTCTACCTCTGAGCTATACCCCCAGCCCTATTTTTTATTCTTTATTTTGAAACAGTGTCTCACTAAGTTGCGGAGTGCCTCACTAGGTAGCTGAGGCTAGCTGTGAAGAAATGGAAATCTTAGATGAGCAAAGAAGGTGACCTAACTGAAGATGATGGGAGGGGGAAGGGAAATACACTAATGCACATGATGTACATTCACAAACATATCAAAGTCTATCACTAATCTGAACATGAGAAGGAGAGAGAGGGGAGGGAAGGGGGTAGAAATTGGGGAAGGGTTAAATGAGTGCTGTGTGCATGTATGCCTCTACCAGCTAGTACCTCATTAAGATATATAATCACAATGCACCAATAAAACTAAAGAAAGGCATTGAATTCTAATTAAACTTCTTCTGCCATCTAAAAAATTCCTAAAAATATGAGATTTTTGAAATATAAGATATCATTACATATGAGCTTATAACTATTTCTATTTCCTTATTTAATGACTGCTTTATAATATGGTCATATGAAAACTTTATTTCCTGTTATCTTAAGATGATTTTCTATTATATTACTGTTTCATTTTTCATCAAGTGTCAAAAAAATCCAAGAAAGTAGCCGCAGATTAATGTTCTACATTAATAGTTTAATATATGTTTGTTGAATAAATGAGGAAATGTGCAAATTGATTCTAGAAGTTGAGAACCATGACTTTAAATGGAGATATTTCTATTTTCAATTTAAAATTTGATCTACAAATCTGAATAATTTACCTTTATCATTTAAAATATATATTTAATAGCATCAACTATACTTCCCTATAGGCCTTTTTTAATTGTAGGAGAAATAATAATTAAGTTTTCATTAGTAAGAGAGTAATAATGTAGCATATTTTGTATGTTTATGGGATGAAAAGCCAGCTTTCTTTCTTTCTCTCTCTTTCTTTCTTTCTTTCTTTCTTTCTTTCTTTCTTTCTTTCTTTCTTTCTTTCTTCTCTCCTTTCCTTCCTTCCTGCCTTCCTTCCTTCTTCCTTCCTTTCATCTATCATCTTCCTTTCTTTTTTTTTTATTATTCGTACAATGTAAGCAGACATCTTCGTTAGGTACAAATTGAAAACGACATATGTGCCCACATTTCTCATTTGAACCCTTCCCCCAATTCCCACCCCGCTCCCTCTCAGGTTCAGTTTAGTGAATAACCTTGATGTACATTAAGGTGTCCCTGCCTCCCTGTCAATCCCTTTCAGTTAAATCAACTTCATTGTTTATCAAGGGTCTCTCCTTTTCCATCTGAAGACCCTCTTATGCCCCATCTTCTACCTAGCATCTGCATATTAGGGAGAACATATGCTTCCTTACTCTTTGTGACTGGCTAATCTCACTTAACATAATGCTTTCCAGTTGCATCCATTTCCCTGCAAATAACATGAGTTTGTTTTTCTTTATGGCTGAGCAAAATTCCATTGTGTACATATCCCACAGTTTTGTAATCCATTCATCTGTCGATGGACATCTTGGCTGCTTCCATAGTTTGGCTATTGTGAATTGTGCAGCTATAAACATAGATATACATGCGTTGGTCTGATAGTTTGTCCTTTCTTCTGTAATTTTTTTTTCCTCTACCTGACTATCAAAGTGAGATGGCTAACCACTTATTCAAACTTGAGAGAAAGTTTAGCATTACTTCATTCAAGAGAATGAGAAGTAAAAATAAGACTTCTTATGAAAATCCATCTTTGGTCTTCCCCATATTACTTTATCATATTTTATAATTTTTAATTCCACACAGTTTTTTATTTTAGCTAGTATCAGTGTAATTATACTTTTTGGAAAACAGATTGGAACAGGCATGATGGCACATGCCTGTAATACCGGTACTTGGGAGGCTGAGACAGGGAGATTGCAGGTTCAAGACAAATTTCAGCAACTTAGTGAGATCTTGTTTCCAAATAAAAATAAAATAGGGCTGGGAGTATAGTTCTGAGGTAGAATGCTCCTGGGTTAAATTCCCAGTACCACAAAAATAAATAAATATAAAAGAAGAAAACATAGATCGCATATGCTTTTTCCAACTTTATTGATATATAATTGGCAAATAGAATACCATAATTATTTAAGAAGTACAACATGGTGGTGTTTTTTTTGTTTTGTTTTATATTATTATTTATTGTGTGCGTATGTGGTACTAGGTATTCAACTCAGGAGCAAATATTCTACTTTCAAGTTACACCCTAGCCCTTGTTTATTCTGTTATTTTGAAACAGGGTCTCACTAATTGCTGAGGCTTTTCTTGAAGACAAGATCATCCTATCTTGGTCTCCCAAGTAATCAAAGGCACTGAAAGGCTGTTGTAGGACCAGGGATAGCTCACTCTAGTATCAGGCATTGAAATTAACCGCATGATGCCGATTTTGCAGCCATGAAGAATAAAAAGTTTTGATCTCATAGCAGCTTCCACCAATATTATAAAGGAAAGTCTCAGAGACCATGCAGTGTGTTTCAAGTTTGGAGTCCCTGCAAGTACCCTCTGATAGGGCAGTGTGGAGAGTGGAGCTAAGGCTACATAGAGACCCCCAGGAAGATAGAGGATCCAGCATTTTCTAACCCCGGCTAAGGGAAGCATCAGGTAGCATGAAAAAACCTGTATAAGAAAGTAGCCATGTAGAATGTAACCAGCGAACCCAAGAGGGATGGGCCACCCAAG
This sequence comes from Graphiurus murinus, assembly GCA_004027655.1. Taxonomy (NCBI): domain Eukaryota; kingdom Metazoa; phylum Chordata; class Mammalia; order Rodentia; family Gliridae; genus Graphiurus; species Graphiurus murinus. The sequence continues at coordinate 8,335 of PVLC010008365.1, read as the reverse complement.
TCCTTGGAAGTCCACCTCCTACCAATTGTTCTTCAGATAAGGGGCATGGAGTTAGAGGATTTAATGTTAATCCTACTGGGTTTTGGTCATGCTTTGAGTTAATCTATTCTCTCCATTCCTTTATTCTTCCTTTTTTGTAATAAGAATTTTTACCCAGTATATCTCTGATATTGTTTCTTGGAAATGTATACCTTATTTTATTTTATTTTTTTGTCATTTCCTACATGGGCTTATAGTTGAGTTTGCCTTGTATCTCAGAGCAGAATTTGGATTGGACTTTTGAGCAATGATGAAATGGTTGAGAGTTTGAAGACTCTGAAATGAATGCATTTTGAGTTGTGAATGGACAAGAATTTGGGGGCCAAGTGAAAATGCAGCAGTTTGGATATTGAGCATTTCCTGAAGGTTTGCATGTTAAAACAATGTGCCAGCATGTCACTGTGGTGGAGGTTGAAACCATTGAGAGGTGTGGTTTTGTAGGAGGTCTTTTGGTTATTGGGAGTATGCCCTTAAATGGAATTGTGGAACTCAGGTTGCTTTCTCTGTATTTTTGCTCCCTGGCTCATGATGTAAGTGGCTTTTTCTCCGTGTTGTGCTTTGACCTTATGGCAGACCCTCCAAACAATAATACCAATAAATCATGAGCTGCATCCTCTAAAATTGTGAATCAAAACAAACCATTTATTTTCAAAGTTAAGTACTTCAAGTCTTTTGTAATAGTAATAGAAAACTGGCTTGTGTAATCAACATGCAAGTTTTTAAATCAGCAAATTCTCTCTTAGGCGCCGACAAACTTCAGCAAATATGCACGAGAGAACATGCACAAAAATATTCAGAGAATCATTATTTATATTATAAAAAACTAGAAATTATCAAAAAATATAGGATAATACATAAAAATCACAGTAAGTTCATACAATATACTATTATAAGATAATTTCAATAGATAAAAAATTCATACTAATAACATGAGTTAAATTTATAAACAATGTACAATTGTTAATAATATAAAAAGTACATGGAATATAAAGTACTTTTAAAACTTACAAAAGCATAATTGATACAGCATTGTGTAAGGAAGCATACATATAGTAATTATATACATATAGTATACAAATAAAAGAAGTCAGGAAATTAGTTCCCACTACAATGAGAGAGAAAGTAATGGAGAGGGAAAAATTATGAAGTAGCCATGATGACTATGATTTTATATTCCTTACCTGCATATTATATCTGATATTTGCTTTTATTATGCTTTATAACAGACATTTCTTACATGTATTTTTATGTAACAAGTAATACAGTGTTATTTTAGAATTAGCAAAAGACAAAATCTACTGATATCAACAACAGCTGTTATTAGGGCATTTATTGCAAGATATGGAGATTTCTAGCCCATGCTTCTTCTCCCAAAGGAACCCAAATGGCAGGTGAATATCTGAATTTTGTGGTGAGTGGCAGAAGGAAGAGAGAGAGAGAGAGAGGGAGGGAGGGAGAGAGAGAAAGAGAGAGAGAGAGAGAGAGAGAGAGAGAGAGAGAGAGAGAGAGAGAGAGAGAGAGAGAGAGAGAGAGAGAGATATTTCACTGGAAATCAACAATGGAGAAAAGGGAACCCTGTAAGAGATGGAGACCTGTGATGTCAGAATAGAGACATCGCCATAGACAGAGGGGATCCTAGCTACAGGAGAGTTCCACAGCCATCATAAGATAGGAGCTCATATAGGGAAGCAACCTTATATCCACACAGTAGCTTAGCTTTGGAAAAGAAACTCATACTGCCACCTCCCCACCCCCAGAGTCCAAGACGTTGCAGTATGGTCCAATCTTGAGAAAAGATCCACAGTTGAAACCCATACTGATGTAGGAAACAGAAGCCTGTGCATATCCCCATCCCTGCTCCCTTCCCCAGAGTCACTTTGCTACACTTGCACAAAAGACTGCAGTTTCAGGATCTCAACTAGACACAGCAGTGCCAGAAACCACAACCTCAGTGGAAGTATTGCACAGCGCAGGTGGCTCAGAAAAATGGGGAATGTGCCTCCAAGATCTGAGGAACCAAAGTACCTTATCCCTGGGTCTGAGGATATTCCTAAACAGAAGAACAAAACTAGATTCCTACTTTTCACCAGATACAAGAATAAACTCAAAATAGATGAAAACCTAAATATAAGTCCTGAAAACTATTAAACTACTGGAAGAAAATATAGGGAAAATATTCCAAGACATTACAATGGCAAAGACCTTTTGAATAACACCCGAAAAGCATAGTTAAAAGAAGAAAAAGCTCACAAACAATTTTAACAAACTAAAAAGCTTTTGCACAGCAATGAACAAATCAGCAGGGTTGAGACAACCTATAGAATGAGAAAAAAAATTTGATAAGTGCTCGTCTGATGAGAGGTTAATACCCAGAATACATGAGCAACTCAAATAACTCAACAGTCAAAAATGACAAGTAATCCAATTTTAAAATGGACAAATGATCAGAATAGGCATTTCTCAAAAGTTGTACAAAAGGCACTAAAGATAAGAGTAAATGCTCGTATCACTAATAATCAGGGAAATAAAAATTTTAAAAACACATAGCAGTTAGAATGGATATTATAAAAGAAGCCAAAATATTATCTCATTACAGTTAGAATGGCTATTATAAAAGAGGCAAAAATTAACAAATGCTGGTAAGGACATAGAGAAAAAGAGAACTCATATACTATTAGTGAGAATATAGATTGGTACAGTCACTAAAGGAAACAGTATGATGATTCCGCCAAAAATGAAAGAAAAAACTACCATATGATCCAGTAATCCTTCTACTGTATATAAATTCAAATGAAATAAGAACCTTGTATTATAGATACCTGTATGTCCATGTTTTCTGCAACAGTATTCATAATTATGATAATATGGAATCAACCAAGATATCCACTGATGGAAAGTGGATTAGTAAACATGCTGTTTATACACTAGAAAATTATTGTAATGAAAAATAACAAAATCCTGCTATTTGTGGAAACATGGATGAAATTGGAGGATATTATGTTAAATGAAATAAGTAAGCACAGAAAGCCAAGTACTACCACATGTTCCTTCTCATTTGTGAAAGCTTAAAGAGTTGATCAGATAGAAGCAGAGAATAGAATAAGGTAAAAAGAGACCAGGACTTGTAGGAGGGGGGAGAGATAGTGAGAAAGTGGACACTGGATACCTATTCAAGCAGGTAAAATACTTCTAATGTTGCACAACACAATAGAATAACTATTGACTCTAACAATTCATTATCCATTTCAAAATAGAGTATGAAGGTTCTCAATACATAGAAATAATAACATTAGAGGAGAAACAATGCTAATTATCCTGAGTAGATCATCACATATTGTATATGTGTGTTGAATTATAATACTGCATCACATTCATAAGTAAAATATTATGTATCAATTAAAATAAAAATAACTACTTTTTTGTAAAAATGGAAAAGATTTATTGCTGAGGAATAGTCAGAAAGCCACTAATATGAAAATAATATTTCTATTATTCTTCTTACTTGTGCCATCAGTATTAGATGATAATTTATCTATTTTATGTGAATCAAAATAAAAAATTAAGTCAACATTAAAGAGTGCACAGTGCCCTCTAATTACAATTAAGTCTCAGTTTAAAATTATAATCCCTTAATTAATATCCCATGTTTCTTAATCAAAGTCATTGGTTCAGCCCATCAAGTTAAAAGCAAGGCAAGTGCTACTTTCCAGACAAATATTTCCTTGGTGTCAGCAAAATGTCCAAATCACCTATTTTACATTGGTATGCATTTTTAAACTTTCCTCCTCAAATCAAGGACAATTTTTTGCTGCATGCTTAAAGAGTAGACAAAATATATTCTAATAGATTCATATAATAAATTTCTAGTGTTCAAAAAGCCCTGTAGAAACATCTATCTGTCCTGATTAGTATCTCCAGAGGCTATTATATTTTCTTTTAAGAAAAGGGTCATCTACCTAGAGCCCATCTAAGTATTTAGCTTCTCAGTTCAAGAACATTAAGATATCCCTTCAATTTAACTCATTAAGATGTATATCTTTTATGCCCCATGAAAGAAAATATTCAAACAATGCAGGAAAAAGTCATAAGGCAAGTGCTTAAATTCAAGACTACTACTATGAAAATCAATTGGAACTTCCCAGTAACTACTGTACCCTGTTTCTGTCTGGCAACTGTTGTGTTGAATCATAACACATGTGCCATTTTGAGGCTAAAGTAAGCAGCGTCAATTTAACTACTAGTTCAAGATGACTTTGTAGTCTTCCAGGATTGCAAGATGTGGATGATTGCTCCTTAGAGGAATAACTGTTGACAAGGCTTGTGAAACAACTCATGAATGATGAACCGAGAAAGCATCCAACTGTTCATGCAGACCTGTAAATGTGCCACATCACAACCTCAGAAATGATTACAGCAATTTCCCCATGTCCTATTATTTACCTCTGACCAACAATGACAAGAGAGGCACAGACATCACTAGGTACAGCTTGGATATGCATTTCACACATTCTGATTGTTAGATTTATTTAGATTAGAAAAAAAAAAGTATCATTCCAAGGTATCAAACTCTTAAAATTATTGTATCTTGAACATAAAACAGTTTCCTCTATTGCAACATTAATAACTAGAACTAATTCTAGTAAGGTCAAAAAAGGAGGAACTTATCAAGAATTCACTATTTTACTTCTGCTTAACTTTATTCTCAAGGCTAGTAGCATATGCAAATAATTTGACTAGGAATCACAACAAAATAAAAACATTTTAAGCAATCTTACAATTTATAAATTTATAAAAATATATAAACACAAAATAGGCATGACTTGTGTGGTTTTAATTAGGAAAAATCATTTCTTCATTCATCTAAAAATACTCTACTGTGTTAAAGAGGTAACAGTTGAGTTATCTCTGAAAACTCTAATATCAGTTCTCTTTTTGGTAGCAATATCCATAGCATTTATGAGAGGAAAGTTAAGATGTAATTGAAAAAGAAGGGTTGCCAATGGAATCTTGATCACCATAAAGAAAAATGAAATTATGTCATTTACAGAAAAATGATTGGGACTTGAGAATATTATGCTAAAAGAGATTATCTAGTTTCAAAAAGTGAACAGTGGTAAAATTTTCCCATATTTGGATGCTATTGAGAAATTGAGTAACAAAAGGGTCCTCAGATAGAGAAGTACAGATTCCATTGAAGTGAAGTGTTTAGCAGAGGGAAGAGAGCGTACAGAGATTTAAAGAAGGTAACAATGGAAATAATGCTATGTGTGTATATTAAATGACTAATGCCAATCTCAACAATATTTATAAGGAAGGGAAAAGGGAGGTAGGACCCAGAGGAAAATACTCCATGAGTTGTGTTCATGTACATTACTAGCACTCTGTACCTCACTATGATGTATAATTACAATACACCAATAAAAAGAGAAAGAAAAAGAAAGGTTGGTATACACACTAGAGATGTCTTCATGTCCTATTTATTAGAGATTTCATTCTGTGTCTTTAACAGGAATACACCATATACTACCCATTATATTTGCTTAATTATCACAAGATAAACTTTAGCAATTTAAAACTTAACAGTTAAATAACAGAATCAGTATATAAACAAACTTTTATTTCCATACAAATTGTGTCACCTATCTTCTTTATTTTTCATTTTCTGGTGACCACTTTGAAAGCCACTAATGAGTTAAGTTATTCACCATCTTCAACCCTCATTGCTTTCTCTGAATTTTCCTCCATTTTATCTTTCCAACTACTAGACAATTTCATTAACTTTTTCTCACATTTATTCCCAATTTGCAAATAAAGATCCAATTCTACACATTAATAATACTTGAATTGCCAAACAAAGGCTTTCACTTTAAAAAGGAAACCATTATCTAGTAAAAAAAGATTTTATTTTGTGCAAATTAGATAAGTACTTTACAGTATCAATATTTTGTTAGGATGGATTTTCATTAAGAATAAAAGAATATGTTATATAATCGAATGCATTCCTTGTCATCATCCTGTTAAACTTGGACTTTGTATCTAAATCAAGTTTTGATTGTTTTTGCTTATTCTTCTTTTTTTTTTTTTTTTTTTTTTTTTTTTTTTTTTTTTTTTTTTTTTTTTTTTTTTTTTTTTTTTTTTTTTTTTTTTTTTGCGGTACTAGGGATTGAACTCAGGGGCGTTTTACCTCCGAGTTACAACCCCAGCCCTATTTCTTATTCTTTATTTTGAAACCGGGTCTCACTAAGTTGCGGAGTGCCTCACTAGGTAGCTGAGGCTGGCCGCGAACCCGGATCCTCCGGTCTCAGCCTCCCGAATGCTGGGATTACAAGCGTGCGCCACCACGCCCGGCTTGCTTATTCTTCTTAATATTTTTTTATCTCCTATTAATTCAGTCTAGCAAATCAAATGAGATAGTACTGTTTTCTAATCAGTAAGATCCTAAGAAAATTCTGCATTTGAATGAATACCTAGTCTTTAACAATATGAGGTAACCAAACAAGTGTTGTAATAGATGCTACTCATTAGGGAGACAGAATATTTTGCTTTCTCCTCCTCCCCCCCCCCTCCTCCTCCTCCTCCTCCTCCTCCTTCTCCTCCTCCTCCTCCTCTTTTTCCTCCTCCTCCTCCACCTCCCCCTGATATGAGGGATTGACCCCAGGTGCATTCTAACTCTGATCTACTCTCCCAGTTCTTTTTTTAATTTTTATTTTGAAACAGGGCCTCACTGAGTTATTGAGGGTCTTGCTGAGGCTAGCCTTAAACCTGTAATCCTCTGTCTCAACCTCCCAAGTACTAGGATTATAAGCATATGCCATCACACCCAACTTATCATTATTCTTAATTATAATTTAAAATTAAACTAAGCCAAATTATACTCTACTGCTTAGTTGATGGTGGTTTGGGTGAGTATATAATTGATTAATGTTCATACTAAGATTGTTATAAAACTCACTTTTCCAACAGCCTAAATATGCATCAGAATACATATTTAGTTATATTTATATTTATGTATACTTAAAAATGAAAAAATAACACATAGCCTAAAAGTATGGAGTTTAGAAACTTAATATAGAAAATATTTATACTCTTTTTCAAAACTATGTAATCCTTATGTACCACTTAATTCCCTTTGTAACACATTTGAAAATTAAAAAGTCATAGCAGAAATAGAAATCATAATTTCCTACACAAACAAACAAAAAATTAAATGTCATCTTCTAGGTTACCCTTAAATAATTTAAATTTTTGTCTGATATCTTATGCTGACATGACCTTCTCACTAAAAGCTTTATTAAAAAGTGAAATAAGTTTCTACTATAAGGAAAATATTTTGCCCCCCTATTTTTTCAAATGTGGTTCATGCTCTTAACAATTTCACTTAAAATTTATCTTTATAAACATTATGTTAAATATTTATCAATGGATTATAATGTTTGATAGTATTTAATACTTAATTGTGATAAAATTTTATTTAATTAATGCTCAAATATTCAATTGATAAATTGACTACAGTTCACATTTATTTAAATAGTGTATCAAAAATGTTGTCTTATATAGCTATATGTGCTTGTAATTATTGTACACACTTTTTTTTTTTCCTTTGGTAATGTGGATTGAGTTCAGGAGCATTCTACCTCCAAACTATATCTGCAGCCCTATATTTACTTTTATTTTGAAATGGGGTCTCACTAGGTTGATGACAGTCTCACTACTTTCTGAAGCTGTCTTTGAACCTGCCATCTTCTTGTCTCAGCCTCCCAAATACAAATACTGGGAATACAATGGTACACCACCACACTCAGCTTATTGTACATATTTTCAACACACATGAAATATGAAATTACAGAAACATATTATTTATAGCATTGTTTTGTCTGTTATAAGGAAAAAAAGGATTAAACTCTAAATTGTAAGGACTACGATTTTACATATTTAGCACATATTTATCCCTCAGCATCTCTTTTATGAACATTAAAACACATGAATTTTTTAAGATTTCATGTTTCTGGAATAGCTAAATATGTAAATTAGTATGTATTTTAAATGAATCTTTTATGGCAGGAAAGTTTTAAAATATGCATTTAAAATATTTCTATTGAAAACTATAGGCCCATATCACTGATGAATTTAGATGCAAAACTGCTAAACAAGATACTAGCAATGCGCATTCAAAGCCACATCAAGAAAATTATACACCATGACCAAGTTGGGTTCATCCCAGGGATGCAAGGCTGGTTCAACATTCGAAAAACAATACACGTAATTCATCACATAAACAGACTCAAAGACAAAAATC
>PVLC010008364.1:15000-58729 GCA_004027655.1 Graphiurus murinus | reverse complement strand
CTCCTCCTCCTCCTCCTCCTCCTCCTCCTCCTCCTCCTCTTCTTCTTCTTCTTCTTCTTCTTCTTCTTCTTCTTCTTCTTCTTCTCTTCTCCTTCTTTCCTCTCCTCCTCCTCCTCTTCTTCTTCTCCTTCCTTCCCTCCCTCCCCCTTTCTTTTCTTTTTTCTTTCTTTCCTCTTTTTAACAAATGAAATGTTATCTGCACCAAAGACTGTTATCTATAAAACCCCACGGCTTGTATGGTATAGTGAGTAGCAGTGGGAGCTTGTTGGGGGTTAGCACTTCCCCTTCCCTTATGTCCTTTTGCAGAATCCACAAGATCACCTCTGCAGAATCTCAGGACTCAGATGCACAGTTTGCAAACCACCATCTTCCATGCCGAGGTTCTGCTGGGCTCCTTGCACCCCACCCACCCGCTCTTCCTGGACTCTCATCCTCTCATTCTCTCTCTCTCTCTCATAAGAACACTACTGTCCCTTTCTCCAAGTGTGGCATTTATGGAGCTGCAGTGATCAATGCCCTTTTCTTCCCTAATGCTCCTTTCAAGAACTTTAGAAATGAGACTCAGAAGACAGATGGATGGACAGAAAAACAATGAATTTTTTTTTTTTTTTTTTTTTTTTTTTTTTTTTTTGCTAATCAAGGCTGATTAGAAAACATGGCTTTTAATCTCATGGCTTGCTCTCCATTCTAAGGTTCACACATCCACCAGTGCTGGACAGAACTGGGCATTGGAAGGCATCTTCGCCCAGGTTGGGGCATACTCCAGCATGCTTACTCCAGCAGAGAAGGGGTGAAGATCTCCCCAACTCTCTGATGAAACTCATGACTCCCTCCCCAGGGAAGAGGCAGAAAAGGCAGGCATAGAGACCAGGGCCACTAACCTCTACCAGCAGGGGGGCTCCCACTCCCTGCCGGTGTTGTCATTTGGGGGGTGCTGAGGCATTTAGCGGTTGCAAGACAGCGACCGTGGGCATCTTCAAGACCTGAAATGATTCTGTACATGAAAGCATTCTCTCTAATTCTCCATACATGACGCTTTAATGTCCCACTGGACATTCTATGGAGATGAGTAATGGCTATAATTATCTTATCGGTGTATAGAAATAAACCTCTTTTTACATAATGAAAGTGGTTTTCGCCCAGTTTTAATAAACTGACTTTTCCAGGAAAACCGATGCTCCATGGATTGAGTGCCAAGCGTCCTTCGGTGGGTTGAGGACTTACCTGAGGCCCGTTCAGTATTTCAGAAAACTATGACATTTTCTGGTGACAGTGGCTCCTGCAGTGTTTCCATTGCCGACACATAGAACATCCCTGTGCTGGTGGTGTCTGTGGCTCTTAGCTTCCTTGTACTTCCCTGTGGACATGCCAACAGCTGACTGCTTCTTTTTGGCTTCTGGTAAACTTGTGCCTGGATATTACTTGGGTGGCTGCAGCTTCCTGGAGGTACCCTGTCACCTCTTTCCTCCTGGGCTTGGAACTTCCAGCACTTCCTTTGCTTCTCTGGGAAGTGTTTCAGACACCGCAGTGTGGAGCAAGGGTCCCTTCTCTGGATCCCAGGAGATTCCTCATCCTCCATTTGCTGCCTCTACCAGCTGACTTTAAATTGCACCAGGTAAGGGCCAGGCACTGTTGACCTGTGTCCCTCGTGAAGGGTCCAGGTGTGTACACACAGTAAACATCCCTTCCTTTGGTACTCTGGGCAGGGATTCAGACATATATTTCACAATAGAACAGTAACATTCTTCAAAATAGCACTCACCACCTGGTGTGGTGGCACATACCTGTAAACATAGTACTTGGGAGGCTGAGACAGTAGGATCATAGATTTGAGGCCATCCTCAGCAACTTAGAGAGACCTTGTTTCAAAACAACAAAAAAAAATCCCAGCATTTGGGAGGCTGAGACCAGAGGATCCGGGTTCGCAGCCAGCCTTAGCTATCTATTGAGGCACTCCGCAACTTAGTGAGACCCTGTTTCAAAATAAAGAATAAAAAATAGGGCTGGTGGTATAGCTCGGAGGTAGAATGCCCCTGAGTTCAATCCCCAGTACCGGAAAAAAAACACACACAAAAAAACCAATTAAAAGTGCTGGAGCTTAGACATAGAACACCTGGGTTCAATCCCCAGGACCCATCCCCCAAAAGGAGCATTCATCAGCTGGGCGTTGTGGTGTTCACCTGTAACCGCAGTACTTGGGAAGCTGAGACAGGAGGATCATAGGTTCAAGGCCAACCTCAGCAAGACCTTGTTTAAAAAAAAAAAAAAAAAAAAAAGGATGAAGGTGTAGCTTGAAGGCAGAATGCCCATAGGTTCAATCCCTAGTGCCAAAATAAATAAATAAAATAGCATTCATCAGAAAAGCTATAAATCTCAGTTCTATCAGGAACTAATGGGGAAAAAATGATAGAGTCTCCCCATGAAACCAGTCGCAGCCAACTAAAGGTGAGATAAAAATCCCCGGAGGAAGGAAATTTCCCTCCCAAGATTGTCCTGGGAGGTCACATCAAATATCTCATTCTTATAGCCTCTGTCAGATAATCAATTGCTAAATTATTCATGGAGTCAGATCAGGCCATTTTGAAAGCAATCTTCATAGTGAGCAAAGCTTTATCAAAGTTGACATTATTCCTGATATATGGACAGATTAGCTTTATAATTTAATACTCAACCTATCCCCCCAAACAACGATAAGAAAGACGTCGCTGCTACCTGGGTGCCAAGGGAACCAAAGGCCTTGATTGTTTTTATTCTCTCCTTACCTTATCAAGTGAATAAAGCTTGCAAGTAATAAAAGGAGACACATGAGTCCACGGTCTCCAGTTCTGATCCCTTAGATACCAACTGCTGCGCGGCCTCTTTTTACTCCTCCTTGACTTCACGCTGAAGGAGAGAGGTGCACAGGCCGATTCAGAGACACTGGGAGGAGACAGAGAGGTTACTCTGACCCATAAGTCAGACCAGGTTAAACTAAGACCACGAAGGTCACGACCTCACTCCGGAGTTTGTGGCCTTGGAAAGGCCCCTGTCTCCCAAACTCATTTTCTTCAACTGTAAAGCAGGGCTGAGATTCCCACTGCACACGGTTGCTGGAGGACCCATGAGCACGGGGTGCAGGACCCCTGGAATCCAGGAGTTTCGCAGTAAAAATGAGCTCCCTCTGTATGCAGACAACCCGCTGTGCTTTCTTTTCTCCGGCATCACCTTTGCCCTGGAACCACAGCCGGGCGTCTCACTTCTCCTTCTAATCCAATCCCTTGGTTAGAATTGGGGTCTTCCTCAGAAAGTCTCTACGGTGGTAACTATTTGTTTATCCCAGCAGGATTAAAGAGATTTGGGTGTTTAATAAAAAACACAGGTAGGGATCAAGGGGTGAGAGGGAAGGGTGAAACTTTCTTCTTTGAGACTTTCGGTGACTTTGGACTTCTGGAATATATTCAGCCCCTGATTTTACAAAGACGACCAGGCTGCATGATCCACCAGGCAGCAGAGCACCCTGCCATCATTTGTGGTTGCTCATCAATTACCCCCCTGTGCCATCGGCAAGGTGACACCTCTTCCCTGTGGATTATCAGCAATGGGACTGCCTGTCTCTATGCTGCTGTGTCGAGCAGCACCTAACACCCAGTAGGTGCTCAAATTACAGCCATCAGACGAGTGAAGAATGAATGAACTAGTGAGTATATCCCACTATACGGCCAGTAGTTTTATGTCTCCCAAAACTATTTGCAGTCCAAAAATTATTCCATGCATTAACCAGTTGGTGGCCACTGAAGTTATTGGTTGCCATCTATATATAGTTCACCTTTGTTCTGGTGTATTTCACGGCTCACCCTTGATCAAACACTTAGAGGAGATTCAGGAAAATTTGTGTCCGAGAGAAAGCCAATTAAAGCCCAAATGGAAAGGACTTAATGACCTGCAGTAATTCTGTGGTCTGGGGCAAAGGCTTGTCTCCCCCTTCCTGAAACCAATGCTTATTTTTCTAACCTTCTGCAGGCTTTGGTAATGGATTTTGTTGTTCTTGTTGTTAATGCCCAGATTCCTAGGGAAATACCATCCATTCTGCTGTTGACAGCACTTACTTTAGTAAATGAGAAAATCTGAGAAATGTCTCTCTTTGTGTTAATTTTTAACAGATTTATGCCTTGGGAAGGCACGGGGTGGAATTAGAATCGTTGGGGGAATCAAATATATAGCAGCTGGAACAACCTCATCCTTATTATCAACTCTAAATTACTGTGGCTATTATCAGTGGAAGTAGTATAGGAAAATCTTAATTAACTGGACAGCAGCCTTCCAAGAACTTCACGTAATTTGACAAAATGCAACACAATGACAACGTTTAACCAAATTCCCATGGGGATCATTGGCTGCGCTCCATGCTCAGTGCACATTTGGTCTCTGTTTTACCTATTATTGTCATTAATATCTATTTACTGGATTTGAAAATGTGGCAGGGTGCAGTTCAGTGGTAGAGCACGTGCTTAGCATGCATGAGGCCCTGGGTTCCATCTCTAGCACCAAAAAAAAGATATGATTGGCATTTTCTCTTTTTAGATATACTTTTCCCCTCTTCCCCCATTCTAGTGTGTGTCCTTTTTATTCATGTTTCTGTCGTTCATTATTTGTAAGCAATATGAATCATTTGCTATTTAAGCAACTCAAATAAATGACATTGTACTGTATATATCATTCTGCAACTTCTTTTGTCTGTCTTTTATAGCTCTGGGACTCATCCATGTTGGTGTATCAAAATCAGTTTCATATATGAGTCAATGTCATTCATTTTTAATCCCTTCGGAGAGTGCCAAATTATAAACATGCCACAGTGTATTTACCTAGCACCCCAAGGACTATTTGGATTGCTTCTATTTTTTCTAATAAAGAATATGCTGATAATGTTGTAATGAACATACGGAGGTATCTTTTCTTATGATTACTGATATATCTGGGATTGTTTCTACATATTAGCTTTCCCCCCTATTTATTATGCTTTTTCTTTGCTTCTCCACCCACCTCTTTCTTCTTCCCCTGCTTAGAAGTCAAACATTCAATTTCTATTCATTTGGTGGTTAATTATTAGCATGCATGAATAAAGGTTTAGATCTAATCAATATCCCTATTATTGTCTTAAACAATACAAGAACTCAGGAATTTTTAACTCCTAAAACCCTCTCCCTCTTCTACATTATTGTTGGGTACTATTTTAGTTCCACCTTAAAAAACTCCCTCCCTTTTGGTTATAATTATTGTTATTGTTACTATAATTTTTTTTCTTTTTTTTTTTTGCGGTACTGGGGATTGAACTCAGGGGCATTCTACCTCCGAGCTATCCCCCCAGCCCTATTTTTTATTCTTTATTTTGAAACCGAGTCTCACTAAGTTGTGGAGTGCCTCACTAGGTAGCTGAGGCTGGCCGCGAACCCCGATCCTCCAGTCTCAGCCTCCCGAATGCTGGGATTAAAAGCGTGCGCCACCACGCCCGGCTGTTACTATAATTTTAAAGTCAACATTGTTCAGACTTACCAACTTTCTCACCAGTTTCCTGGCAGACTATTTGCTTTTACTTCTCAGCCTTCCTTCTGGGTTGGCTTTCTTTCTTGCTGAAATATCACCTTTGGTATTTCTTTTAGTGAGGGAATGTTAGCAGTAAAATTTCTTAGACTTTTATGTCTAAAATATCTTCATCTATTCACCCTGCATAACAATTGGGCCTGCGTCCTATTGGCGCATCTGTCTCATCGTCTCTATTTCTCCTGTGGGATTCTTATTAAATATGAGCTGTATATTATGTAATTCCACTCTCTACCTCTTATTTCTATGAGCCCATTCTGGATGGTTTCCACAAATCTACCACTTAGGTTTTGAGTTCTCCCTTCTGATTAGTGTATTATATAAGGCACCCATTTAATTTTTAATTTTAGTGACTGTTACTTTATGTCTAGAAGTTTGGTTGAATTCTTTTTAAAACTTCCCAGCCTCTCCTTATTAATCTTATATTCTTTTGTATCCTTTCTTACCTTCATGCATTTTATTCCTTTATGTTACTGCACATTTGAATGCTATGATTTTTTTTCTCAATGCTATGATTGAAGGTCTCTTTGAGATTGCTGTATAGCTATAGTTCTTGGTCCTGAGCTTTGTTATACTGGTTTGTTTTAACAAATTTTCTCTTACAGCAGCTGACTTCAGGAGCTCAGTAATGCTCTTATGATGCACTCCATCTTTGGTGGGAGTGGTTTTGTGGGAAATGCATGCACTTGCTTGGGACCCTATTATAGATTCCAGACCAGATTTATGTTAGTTTCTCACATTGCATTCTTGAGCCTTTTGGGGAGTTTGAGTTAAGACCACACACCTGTGCATGACTTGCTGCTTTCTTTGGAGAGATTCTTTTTTCATTGCCCTGGAAGATGGTCACCTCCTTGTCATATCCCTGGTCAATTAAAGGATTTCTGTTACCTGCTTCATGGCTCCCAGCTTTATGCTGAGGAGAGAGGGGCGGGTGCTGAGTTCTAGCTCCCCACCTCTCATGGCTTGAGGTCCTGGATGTTTATTTGTTCAGTCACTGGCCTCTTCAGTATTTGCCTGGTTCCAGTATCCGGGTTCCAGTATCCTCAGTATCCCAGCCCTGTTTTTTTATGTTTTATTTTGAAATGGTCTCACTAAGTTGCTGAGGGTCTTGCTAAGTTTTTGAGGCTGCCTTGAACCTGCAAATCCTCCGATCTCAGCCTCCCAAGTTCTGGGATTGCAGGTGTGTACCACCACACCCAACTGGCTGTTTCTTTTCAGCTCCTGCTCCCTTCTCTGGAAGCTGGGGGTGCTCTTTCCTTGTTTTTTTTTATCTTGGCCATGCATTTACAGATTTGGGGGACGGGGTTAAATTTTCTGCAGCATACTTTTGAGAAGGGAGTGAAATGGCCTTCAAGTCTGCAAAATTAATTAGCAATCCAGTAACGACTTTCCCATTTTTGCTCAGAGGCTGTCATTTGCCCTTTCTGAGCCTTGCTGTCATAGCAGTACTCCTCTGCAGAACAGGATCGTGGTGGAAATGAAAGCAAGGAGGTCATGGAAGCTCTCCTAGGATTGCTGCCCTCTTAGGCTTCAGTAAAATGTTCCCAAACCCCATTCCTCCTTCAGTGAGTGGCGAGGTGGTGATGCTGGCAGTTCTCTGCTGAGCTCTGCTTCTGAGTTTGGGCATGTGATGAATTAACTCTGTTGGATTACCCCAGCCAGAGGTGCAGCTCAGCACTGGGCAGAGCACTTACCTGGCAAGCCCGGGGCCCAGGGTTCCACCCCTAGCACGAAAAAAAAAGAGAGAAAAGAAAAAGTTGCCTCTATATTCTGAACCTGCAGCCCCTCTTCCATACCATGTTATCCCATGCAAGAAAATTGTACAAACAATTTGGGTTTCTGGTTTTTTTACCCAAAACGGGTAAGCCACCCTCCAAAGGCACTGTGTCTGTGTAATAGACACAATTAAAAAAAAGACACCGTTGAACTAAAAATGGAGAATCCCTTGGTCATTTCAGCAACTTGGGATCTGGTCACCATCCTACTGACCGCCCCCCCCCCCACCTCTTTTGGTGCCACCCCAGAGCACCATGGTCCTCTCGCTGCAGGAAGCAGAGCGGTGGCTCTCCAACTTTGAGTGTGGGCTTCACTCCCACTCAGTCTTTGCATAATCGAGCAGAGGTGCTCAGCAGAACAGGGCTCTCCAGATAAGACGTGCTCTCCATACAAGGAAGTTGTTATCTTAAACAGCAATTTTAAACGCCTTTGTACCTGAGAAGCACAGTAACTATCACGTGGCAAAGAGCCAACAGGTGTTCACTGCGGATCACTAATCCCACTTCCAAGTCAGTGATTCCAAATCAGACTTAATGACTGACCCAGCAGAAGTGATTTAAAAAGGGACATGTGGAGGCAAAATATTGATCATTCCAGAGTTTAATTAAAATTATTTTTGAATTATCTATATGTCTGTCCTTTTGCTAATGCACATGGATGAAGACAGTACAGATGGCTGGCACCAGGGAAATGCAAATCAACACTGACGTCGTCTCACTCCAGTTTAAATGGCTATCATCAAACACAAATAAAACAAATGCTGTCAGGATATGAAGAAAAAGGAACTCTCTTATCATTATTGGTCGAAATGTAAATTAGCACAACCATTTTGGAGAATGATATAGAGGTTCCTCAAAAAATTAGCTGGGAATGTTGGCACACACCTGTAATCCCAATACTAGGGAGCCTGAGATAGGAGGATCGAAGGTTTGAGGCTAGCCTCAGCAATTTAGTGAAGCTTTCAGCAACTTAGTGAGACCCTGTCTCAAAACAGAAATTCAAAAGAGCTGGGGGTGTAGCTCAGGGGTAGAATGGCCCTGGGTTCAATTCCTAGTTCCACACACACACACACACACACACAAAAAAGTTTAAAAAAAAATAGATCCCCAACCGGGCATGGTTGCACATGCCTTTAATCCCAGTACTTGGGAGGCTGAGACAGGAGGATTGCAGGTTTGAGGCCAGTCTCAGCAACTTAGCAAGAACTGGTTTCAAAAAATTAAAAATAAAAAGGGCTGGGGGTGTAGTTTGGAGGTAGAATGCCCCTGGGTTCGATCCCTAGTACTATTTTTAATAAAAGTAGACCCCTTCCCCCCGCCCTGATGATCCAGCTATCCCACTTCGGGGTCTGTTTATCCAAAGGACACGGGAGCAGCATACCAGACATCATGGCCACGTTTATTGCGGCCCGGTTCACACTAGCTTAGATACGGAATCAACCTAGGTGCGTATACATGGATGAATGACTAAAGAAAATGTGACATATATACACAATAGAAAGTATTCAGCCATTAAATGAGAATGAAATCCTGTCATTTGCAGCAAAATGGGTGGAACTGGAGGACATTATGTTAGGTAAAGTAATCCACACACAGAAAGACAAGTACTGCGTGTTCTGTCTCATATGTGGAAGCCAAAAAAATGTCAACCCGAACAGAACAGTGATCATTAGAAGCTGGGAAAGGAGTGAGGGGCGGGGGTTGGGGGCAGATAAAAGGAAACTTGGTTTCATCAATATATGCTGTGTTGAAATAATCACACTGAGTCCCATTGATATATGCAATTTATACATGTAAAGCGAAAGTAAAATAAAATATTAAGAATAAAATGTAGATGTACAAGAAAGGTATGGTAATATGGAACAAAGAAAAAAAAGAAAGCAAATGTTACAAATGATTATTGTAATGAAGCTGTCGACCTCATTCACAATCAGGGAAATTGAGAATAAGATCACAGGGAAATACCATTTTATTCTGACTAGGATAGTGAAAAGAAGCTGGTAACAGTAAGTGTTGGCCAAGCTGTGGAGTCATGGTGACACCCAAACATTGCTGGGGGAAGGGTTGATTAGTTCAGTCTTAGCTGGATGTGGTGGCACACGCCTGTAACCCCAGTACTTGGGAGGCTGAGACGGGAGGATCTAAGTTTGAGGCCAGTGCACAGTAACTTAATAAGACCCTGTTAATAATAATAATAATAATAATAATAATAATAATAATAACAACAACAACAAAGCTGGAAGTGTAGCTCACAGGTAGAATGCTCTGGGGTTCCATCCCTAGTACCACAAAGGGGGAAAAAAAAAGACAGGTAAACAATGAATCATTTATAGAAAGTGTAGAAGCAGATAGAACTAAACTATTCACATCCAGTTAGCCAGCTCTGTGTTCCTCTAGTCTGTCCCTCTCTTGTGACCTTGAGATGACCTTGATAGCAAGCTCTCGTTTGTTGCCAAGGTCATCTCCAGGTGACCTTGGCTAGTGCCGTATTTCTTCTGTTTACTCAGACATTTACTCCACAAGTACTGAGTACTATGTGTGTGCACAGTACCTTTCTCAGTGCTGACGGCAAACCCTGAAGGTCCTGCTTCCATACTAGAGATGCCATTTGGGAGTGGGGGGCAAAAAAATCATTAATTATACAGTGCAGTAGATAGGGATAAGTACCATGAGAGAAAATGAAGGAGAGGTTGAAATTTTATTCAATTTTTAAAAATTTTCTTGTGGTACTGGGGTTTGAATCCAGGTATATTCCACCTCTGAGCTACACCCCCAGCCCTATTTTTTATTTTTATTTTGAAACAGGGTCTCGCTAGGTTGATGAGAGTCTCATTATTTGCTGAGGCTGTCCTCGAACCTGCAATCCTCCTATTTCAGCCTCCCAAGTACTAGAAATACAAGTGTGCACCACCATGCCCAGCTTGAGGTTGAAATTGTAAATGGGTTGATCAGGAAAGAAAGTACTGATGTTGCGATACTGGGGATTGAACCCAGGGTCTTGAGCAGGCTATCACTAAGTTACACCCCCACCCCCCCTTTTTTTTTGCAGTACTGGGGATCAAACTCAGGAGCATTCTACCTCCGAGCTACACTCCTAGCCCTATTTCTTTATTCTTTATTTTGAAACAGGGTCTCACTAAGTTGCGGAGTGCCTCACTAGGTAGCTGAGGCTGGCCGCAAACCCAGATCCTCCCGTCTCGGCCTCCCAAATGCTGGGATTACAAGCGTGCGCCACCATGCCTGGCTCCTCCAATCCTTTTTTAAATTTTGTTTTATTTTGCTAAATTGTTCAGGCTGGACTTGCCATCCTCCTGCCTCAGCCTCTTGGACAGCTGGGATCACAGGTGTGCACCACTGTGCCTGACTAAGAAATCTTTCTTGGAGGCAATATTTAAACAAACAAAGACTGGCAGGAATGAGGAAGCTAATTATTCTGGTAGCTGGGGGAGGAGCTCTCCAGGAGAGGGAATAGAAGCCCAAAGGCCCTGAGGCACATCAGCCGCCATTTTAGAATCTGATGAGCACCTCCTCCAAAAATCTCTAAATTTCCTTTCACTGTTGGGTGCTTCTTGCCACACATAGGAGATTCGTGCTGCTTTTACAACCAAAGAGAAACGCGCTATAGTTTTTGAGCCTGAATGTGCGTCAAGGAGTAATCTTGGGATGAAGGCACACTACAGTCCCTTTTTGTTATTCCATTAACATACATCAGCTCGTTTGGGATGGCACGAACCAACATCCAGGTCACAGACAGAGTCTGCATTTCAGCTCTGCCACCTGTGGATTTGAGCAGCTCTTCTAGCCTCACTGGGTGTAAAATGATGGCACACAACCCGCCTTGACGCGCTGTGGTGAGGCCCAGGCAAAAATGCAAGTTCAAGTCTTCTATAACTTTTGGATTTAAAAATGTTCTTTCCCTATACCTTGGACGTTGAAGTCAGCCATGTTCTAGACATGTCATATATACTATGTTATATTATATATTTTTGTAGAAAGAGAAATTTCTGAAGGCTTCCAGAGAGGGCAAGCAAATGGCTCAAGAGGGCTGGAGTCCCTGGGGGTGATGGTGTGGGCCTGTAATCCCCTAGTACTCTGGGAAGCTGATTGATACAAGAGGATTGCAAGTTCAAGGCCAGCCTCTGCAACTTAGAGAGATCCTGTTTCAACATTTAGAAAATAAAATAAAGGGCTAGGGGTGTCGTTCTGTGTTAGAGGGCACTTGGGTTCTATCCTCAGGACTGCAAAAAAAAAAAAAAAAAAGAAAAGAAAAAAAGAGGTCAGGAGAGTCCAGGGTGGTGCGATGGCTCCTGGTCATTAGTGTTTCTGATCCTCCTCCCTCCCTCCTCCCTCCTCCCTCCTCCCTCCTCCCTCCTCACTGTCTGCAGCCTGTGGCTTTTGTCCTATCCTTATTGCCTCATGGTTTCAGGAGCCCTGTTTCACCTTCAGCCTCAGGTCCATGTCCTGGTGAGGAAGGAGGAAGGCACCAGTGTCCATGCTTTTAGGTCTTGAAATAACCTCCGCAGCTGGGCATGGTGATGCACTCCTATAATCTCAATACTTGGGAGACTGAGACTGGAGGATCTTAGGTTCAAGGCTGATCTTAGCAACTTAGTGAGAGACTAAGTTTTGAGACCCTGTTTCAAAATAGATTAGTAATAATAATAATAATAATAATAATAATAATAGTAATAATAATAATAGGGCTGGAGGTACAGCTCAAAGAGAGAACCCCTCTGAGTTTAATCCTAGTACCACAAGAAAAACAAAAATAAAAGTATATGAAAGGGTGTGCATGGGATATATACAAATACTACATCATTTTATGCAAGCAACTTGAACATCTGCAGCTTTGGATATCTGCGAGGGGCCTGGAGCCAGTCCCCTGTGGGTCCTGGGGATGACTGTACACACACCGACGATGATACAGTGAACCTCCTTGTGGTAAGGTCTTTGTACATGCACCAGGTTATCTTCTTAGGATACTTTTTTTTTTTTTTTTTTTTTTTTGCAGTACTGGGGATTGAACCTGGGGCATTCTATCTCCGAGCTAACCCCCAGCCCAATTTTTCATTCTTTATTTTGAAACCGAGTCTCACTAAGTTGTAGAGGGCCTCACTAAGTAGCTGAGGCTGGCTGCAAACCTGCAATCCTCCTGTCTCAGCCTCAGCCTCTCAAGTACAAGCATGTGAGACCACACCCAGGTTCTTAGGATACATTCTTAGGAGGAGTATTTCTGAGTCAGAACACATGCACTTTTTCACTTTTTTTTTTTTTTTTAATTTTGTGGTGCTAGGGATTGAACCCAGAGGTATTCTATCTCTGAGTTACCCCTTCCAGCCCTATTTTTAAATTTTTTATTTGGAAACAGGGTCTCCCTGTGTTGCTAAGGGCCTCACTAAGTTGCTGAAGCTGGTCTAGAACCTGAGAGTCTCTTGTCTCAGCTTCCCAAGTTACTGGGATTACAGGAATGTACTACCACACCCAGCTTACATTTTTAAGACTTTTGATATATTTTGCCAAACTGCTCTTGAGAAGACAGAAGTTGTTACTCCTAGTGTTTAATGCCAGCACCTGCCTCCCTCTTCCCTCCCACCAGAGCACTGGCCACGGTCAGCATTATTTGTTCAACTGGTTTCATTTCTTTATTTGTTTGATAAATGGAAGTAATATTTTACTGTTTTAGTTTCTTTGTTAGGTTGAACACTTTTTACATCTTTTTGTTCAAGTTTTGATATTTATGAGAGGCTTATAAAATAGCTTTAAAAACTTATTTTTGTCCTTCCAGTTGTAATTCACATGAGACAAAGACTTACTAGACACTGGGCTGCCCCGACTCCTGGTACGGTACTGCAGAATAACTCATCAGCACTACGGTCTTGAACTCTCACGCATTTCGTGAATTGGTGTCTTTGGTTAACACCCAGGCTATTTTAACCTATTGGCATCAGGTTAATCTGAACAATAAAAATAAAACAATAATAGTGTACCAAAGTCAATGTTTTATGCTTATCGTTTGTTCCTTGAGAGAGCAAAGAACTGTGATAACAGAAGTTTAGTGAATCATCTTTACTAACCTGTCAGTTATGCCTTTGAATACTTACACTAAAAACAAACATACAAAAAAAAATCCTTATGATTCTGAAATCCAAATGTAACCAGAAGCCCTCACCTGCCTCCTATTTACTGGTCCAAGCCTCTCCCATGTTGGGGCATATAGCAGGAGGTGGTGTGGCTGAGGGTACTGCCAATTTTCCTGGATTTGAGCCACACAACCATGTCACCCCTGTCCTTCCATTCTATCTACAGAGATTCCATCCAGTAGGGCAGGGACAATTTGGGTGGCAAAGTCTTGGGTTCAGATACCGACCCTTCTTTTAACTAGCTTTGTGACTTATGGCTAGTTGCTTCCGCTCTGTGAGAGACTCTGTTTACTCATTTCTTTCTTTCTTTATTTATTTATTTTGTGGTTCTGGGAATTGAACTCAAAGGCATTACCTCTGAGCTATACCCCCAGACCTATTTTATTCTTATTTTGAAACAGGTCTCACTAGGTTGATGAGAGTCTCACTGCTTGCTGAGGCTGTCCTCAAACCTGCGATCCTCCTGTCTCAGTCTCCCAAGTACTAGAATTACAGGCATGTGCCACCATGCCAGGCTATTTCCTCATTTATAACATGGGGAAACAAACCCCACACCCAAACTCCCAAGGGTGTGAGGTTTGCATGAGAGGTCGTGGGAAAAGCACTTCACAGTCATTGGAACTCCCTACAATAGCCCTAAATAAAACAAAACAAAAAAACAAGAGTCTGGACATCAAGGCAGCAGGCTTAATCCTAATGTAGACCATTAATCTTAGGATTCATCTAGTGTCAATCCAAAATCTAAAGAAGCAAAACAATAACAAAGCGTAGGGGAACATAAACCTGAGAGACCAGGAATTCTAGTTCTGGCTGGCACAAGGTTTGGAGCTCTTTAGAGGAAAGGTTTTCTGTTTGTTTGCTTGTTTTCTGCACAAGTGTTTTCCTCTGGAATGGAAGTAAGTCTGTGCAGGCGACATCAAGAGGGGGTTTGAAAGGTAGCAGCTGGCAGTTGCAAGGCGAGGCAGGGTTCTGTGCACACCCCAGTTTCCCAATCAGCCCAAGTAGAAGTCGGCTCTAAGATATCCCCATGCTTTTTTCCAGGGGAAACAAAACCCATGACCAAGGCTTTTATAGATTGTCAGGACTCCAACAGCTCTTCCTGATTCAAGACCTCACCGAAATGCTGAAGAGTTAGCCATTTGCAAATATTTTCAAGGCAGGTGTACCCAGCCCAGCCAATACCTTTCCTCCTTCCCAGAGCTAAAGGGTCTTTGCCAACTTCCTGGGGAAGGAGCTTGCTAACAGTGAAGTGGGGTGATCTTAAAGGGTCAGAGTAACAGTTACAACTCCTGGATCAGAGCGATGTGACAATTGTGTGTCCCCTCCCTTGACTCCTCACCCAGGCCATTATCATCAGTCCAGGAGGAGCTTCCAGCTTCCTCCAGTGCATCTATAGATCAGGGAGTGGGGAAGACACCACAGGCTTCCTCTGCCGGCTCGGCTCTGACCCAGAAAACAGCTGGAGCTGAGAGGGACAGGCTGATACAGGAGGGAATGGGAGGTGTTGTTGCAGGAGAGTGCTCCCCACAAGCCTAGTCTCAGAGACAAAAGAAAACTCAAAGGCCAAAAGTAGGATAAGCAGGTCTTCTTTTAATCAGCAGCTGATGACCCAGATCAGGCAATTTCCCACTCTCTGAGCCCCAAACAAAGACATTCCAACCCTTTTATACAGTTCGTCACTTAACTTTGAAAGGAAGGGAAAATGTGAGATTTATTACACTTAACACCTAGCAGGAACAAGATACCAAAAGTAGAAAGAGCGCATTAACTCAAGGCCCTGTCTCAAGGTCTGACTGGGGCCTTGTTTAGTTTAGAGAGGACCCCTGCCTCTCTAGGCTCTGGCTTGCATAGGGGAGGGGCTGGCCTCATTGATTTGCAAGCCCTCTCGGTTTACCTTCTCTGCTAATTCTCAGCTAGGAGAGGGGGTGGAAATTCCCTTTTCTTCTATCTTAAATCTGAATTCTTAACTAATAATATTTCCATGGCTCCGACTATTCTTTCCTATATCAGTGTCCCAGCCAATTCCTTTCTCATCATCTAGACCAGACAGAGGTGGACATTTATAAGGAAGAACAGAGAAGACACCCACTAAATGCAGGCACTATTTTGGGCCTAGAGCAGTATTGGTCAAAGTTTGTATATTTGCATTTTACCTTTATGATTTTTGTTGAAGCCCCTTGATATTACCGTTAACTTAATATTAAAAAAAAAAAAACTGACTCTATTTTAACTTAAAAACCATCCTTATCTGCAACTTAGAAAATAATATGAATCAGTGAAATCATGGCAAAGCACAGTCACGGGCCACACAGCAATGCTGGGGCCAACCATCTAGGTTTGTGTATGTTGAGTGTATGCCATCCACACAGCAATGATTGCCCAGTGATAAGTCTCTCAGAATACAGCCTCATCTTTAAACGAGGAGTGACTGTATATAGTTTCTTTCTCGTATAAATTTACTTTTATAAATGCACATCGATGAACTCACCAATGTGTGTCCATGTGACCCTTAAAATCATCTCATGTGACAATCGATAAGCTTTATGGAATGTTATGGTCCCAGAACCAGTGCAAACCCTTCATAGGTACGAATTGATTGATTCTTCACCTGGAAACAGGGGGAGGACACCCGTGCTGGCCTCCACTGCTGAGTGAGGACTAGCTGGTTGATGTATGTAAAGTTTGGGAGAAGATAGATGCACATGTCTGTTGTTACTGTCATCGGTATCTCCATTTTACAGGTGGAAGAATGGAAGCAGGTATGGCTGACTTCCTTAAAGACGGAAGTTAGTAGCATGGAACTCAGACATGGAGTCTGCAGCCCAGGCTCAGAATCATGATGCTGTTCACCTCCCTTGCTTTTGGAAAGCACATCCTAGAGACTAGGTCCCAACCCACCAGAAAAGGTGCTGGCTGTTTGTCACTGATGCACAGGGGCGGGGCATGGTGCTTGCTTGCCTGGCCAGTGTAGGAGAGGCGAAGTGTTCAGAGAGGACTGGAGGATGGAGGAGCCACATACCTGCTTGGAGGTGCCAGGAAGCCACCTGCTAAGCTGTTCCATGGAGTATGTTGAGAGACAGGACCTACTGCTTTGTCCACTCTGGACAGGCTCCAGAGGAAGGAAAACCCAATTCACTTCAAGTGCAATTAACTTCCTAACCTAATTCACTTCCTGCAGTACAGCGCCAGCTATTTCAGCTGCAAACAAAAGCATCAACAATGAGTTATCTGATTGAATATTCTGCATGCCTGGCTCCAAAGGAGGTGTGATGGGTCTCTTGAAGCCAACCTGTTCCAAAAGTGTGCAGTGCCTGAAGGTCCAAAAGAGGTTGCAAATGAACTTTGAGCTTTTGGACCACCCCAGAGGCTCTCATTTACATACAGGCTGAGCATTTCTAATCTGAAAGTTGGAAATGAGCAAGTCTCCAAATTCTGAAACATTTTGAGCATGGACGTGATGATGCCGGTAGAAAATTCCACACCTGACCTCACGTAAGGAGCCACAGTTAGAACACAGGCATACTAAGAATAGTGCATAAAATTATCTTTGGTCCCTGTGTAAGGTGTATAGGAAACATAAGTGAATTTCATGTTTAGACTTGGGTGCTATCCCCTAAAGATCTCTTTATGTACATGAAAATTTGCCAAAAATCTGGGGGAGGTAGGGACTAAAACACTTCTGGTGTCAAGCATTTCAAAGAAGAGATCCTCAACCTGTACCAACATGCTGGGTTTAAGTCCCATGTCTTCCTTGTAGAGATCCCCAAAGATACAGGAGAATCTCAGGTTCAAGGCTAGCCTTAGCAACTTAACAAAATCCTCGGTAACTTAGCAAGACCCTGTTTCAAAATTTAAGAAAAAATAAAAAGGGCTGGGGGTGTAGTTTAGAGATAGAATATCCCTGAGTTCAATCCCCAGTAATAATAATAATAATAATAATAATAATAATAATAATAATAATAATATTTCCAGATAACACTAGACAATAGCCTGTGTGCATACATTTTTCAAATATTCAGAAAATGTGTTTGCTATTAGAGACTTCTGTCTTCTCTGCCCTGCCTTTCAGAGAGAGCATTAGCTGTAAAACTTTAATAGAACATGTTTCATTCCATTATTTATTTTCGCAGTGCTAGAGGAGGAGCCCAGGGCTTGGTGCATGCTAGGTGAGCTCCCTGCTGCTGAGCTATACCTGGAACGTTTCTCACAGAGACTCACCTCAATCTGTTGGTGGGGTCCTCTCACTGGCTGGCTCCAAGCAGAGTTGTGACTTTGGTGAAGTTTCTTGGAGACCTTTGGTCCTCTTTGCTTTCAGAGTCTTCCTGGAGGCCCTTGTTCCTCGGTGGGTCCTCGTGTCTTCGGTGATGGCTAACTCTACATGAGGGCTGTTCCATGAACCATTCCTGCCTTGAAGGTACTGCATTCCCTTTCCCACGCAGGGAGCAGAGGGGAGGCTAAGCCCGAATTGGAAACATCTGGCCCTAAAGCTCCAGCTCCCGCCTTCATGGTGTGCAGGGCACTTAGTTTATAAGAAGCCCACTGAACCCCCTCTCGCCCTTTTTATATTGTTTAATTTGGGACAACATCTTATTAAGTTCCCAGGCTGGCCTCGAACTTGTGATCTTCCTGCCTCAGTCTTCAGAGTAACTGGGATTACAGGTGTGCACTACCACGCCCAGCAGCTTTGTTTCTCTCTCTCTCTCTCTCTCTCTCTCTCTCTCTCATTTATGTATGTATGTATGTATGTATGTATTTATTTATTTTTATTTAGGTGCTGAGGATTGGACCCAGGAGCATTCTACCTCTGAGCTACATCTCTGGCCCTATTTTATTTTTTATTTGGAAATGGGGTCTTGTTAAGTTGCTGAGGCTGGCTTTGAACCAGCCATCCTTCTGTCTTAGCCTCCCAAGTACTGGGATTACAGGAATGTGCTGTCATGTCCAGCTCTGTGTCTTTTTCAGAGTAGGTATTTTTAATTAATTAATTAATTATTGCGGTACTGGGGATTGAACCTAGGGGCATTCTAGCTCTGAGCTACACCCCCAGTCCTATTTTTTATTCTTTATTTTGAAACAGGGTCTCACTAAGTTGTGGAGGGCCTCACTAAGTAGCTAAGGCTGGCTGTGAACTCGGATCCTCCGGTCTCAGCCTCCCAAGTACTGGGATTACAAGCATGCGCCACCATGACTGGCTCAGTATTTTTATTTTTAAATATCAAGGCAGCTATGATTTTTGTGTTTATTTCTTTTCTTTTTGACCACATGTTTACTGTCTCTACTAAAAATGTCTGAAAAGAAATGGCTATTTTAATGCTCCTTATTCCAAAAAGGATCTAAGGCAGCAAGAAAGTCACACTGTGAGAAAAAACACTGCGAGGGATTATAAGCAGACGGGAGACTTGCTCAAGGATTCCCCCCTTTCCAGCTTAAAAAAAAATGTTCGAATCTTCAAATAGATGACAAGAATAGACTAATAAACACCCCCATACCTAGATCTACCAACTGTTCATGGTTTTGCCACATTTACACTCTCTTTGCACACAACACACATGCTTATTTATTTGTTTTGGTTTGCTTTTGCTGAACCACTGGAGAGTTTTTTGCAGACATCATGATAACATCACCCTTCAGCAGGAATCGCCTGACAATGGGCATTCTTCCTCATAGCCACATACTGTCGCACTTAACCTAGTCCGTCAGTGCTTAGACCATACTGAGCTACGGCCTAGCCCTCAACTGTCATTTATGTTTTCTTACTCTTTGAATCATTTTTCTCCTGCTTTGGGAATATATTTCATGTATTTGTTTGTTTGCTTATTTTAGCAGTGCTGGGGATCAGACCCAGGGCATTGACTGAAATATATATCTTAAGATATCCTGTGACTTAGCAGGAAAATAGAATTGGATTTACAAAATGGGAGTCCCATACCTATTTTTCAATAGGTATGGGAACTCCTTGAGTTTTTCATTTTGTGTGGCCCTGGGTCTAAATGTTCTCTCCTCAGCTGGGCATGGTGCTGCATGCCTGTAATCCCAGTGACTTGGAAGGCTGAGGCAGGAGATTCCCAAGTTCAAAGCCAGCCTGGGCAATTACCTAGGCTCTGTCTAAAAATAAGATAAAGAAGGTGGGAATGTAACTTAGTGATAGAGCACCTCAATCCTGGGTACAATCCTCAGTACCAATAAATAAGTAAAAATAAATGTTGTCTCCTCAATGTGATCAACCTCAACCTCCTTCCTGAGACCACCAACTACTTCCTATCCATATTTCAATCCCTGTCACCCTCCAAGTTTCCTCTCTCTTTCCTCTCCCTCTCCTCCCTCTCTCTCCTTCTGTTCTTAGTTCTTATCACCTCAACATCCGAGTGACCGGTTGACGGTATTTGTTTGCATGCTGGTCCTTGTTGGTGTCCTGATGCACTGGAGCCCCTGGAGGCCAGGGGTGTCTGTTGTGTTCACTGCTGTAGCCTCAGTACCAAGCGCCTGACATATTTATTGAATGCATGAGGAACACATCAATAGCTCTTTGTCCAGTAAGCTAATTGTTTCAGGTTCAAAATTATCGGGACCCCAGGCTGAACCCTCAACCGTGAGGCCCCAATAAAGACGATGACTGGACGTTGCTGGTTCAAACTTCTCTTTATTATACCTCTCTCTCTCTCTCTGGGATCGAGGATGCTACCCAAGCAGTAATAGTAACCGTTCTCTTAACCCTGCTTCTCTCACCCCACTCTTGTTCTCCATAACTGTTTCCCGCAATAGTACCTCTCCAACAGACCCCCAACAACCTATGCCTCCAGCAGCAGCAGCAACAACAACAATAACAGCAATCGCCCACCTTCCCCCCCCACCCCCTGGTGAGAGGCGGAGACTCTTAAAGCCTCGCAGGGCCTGAGTCACGAGGTGCCCGCATACAGCTCTCACCTGGGCAGGCCACAGGCCGGGCGTGCTGGTGTATGCGCTCTAGCGTGGGCCAGCCCTAGGATGTTACCACCTGCAGCCACTCCTGGCACTCTGCCAGGCGCCATCTAGAGGCGAGGAGGTCTAGCCGGGCCCAGCTAAGACCCCAACATAAAATAAAGGAATCATGAAAGCTATTGATCTTGTGGTAGTTAAGATTGTCCATGAGACTGGGCTGGGTTGGGGTGGTCATTTGAAATTGGCTCCATTTTTGGAGATGACTCTAGAATCTCAAGATTAAGCGGCAGTAAACCGCCATGCTGGAAGACCCAAGAAAGCTGAGCGGGAGCCCGGGCTCTACCTCATCACAGCACTGCAGCCTCTGCACTCCAGGTTCTGCCAACTGCAGATGTCCCCCCTTGAGGTCAGACCTGTCTGGGTTCCTTCATTCCAAGGAGACAGCCCCAAGTGCGAGGAAAGGGGTTTCCCTTGTCTTTTATTCCCCTCACACCCGCAGAGCACCGTCACTGCTCCGAGCTTCCTACGAGCCCCCCTGCGCCTGGCAACCTCCTCACTGTCTTGGGTGATGGCAGGGGGTGGGGGTCCCGCCTTCCTGCCAAGACCCAGTGGGCTATTGCTGCCCCTAGAAGAGGGCCCTACGCCTTTTGTCACTAATCATAGGGCAGAAATTGTGGTGCCCTGGAGCCACAACTTTCTCTTACCTCTTATCTCTTTTGGACATCAAGGACAATGGGCTTCTTGTTCTTTAATAAGAGCAAACAAATCAAGGCAGAATGACTTCTAAAGAAGAGAGAGAGAGGGAGAGGGAGAGGGAGAAGGAGAGGGAGAGGGAGAGAGAAGTTTTCTTGTTTTTGTTTTTTTGATACTGGGCATTGAACCCAGGGGCATTCTTCCTCCAAGCTAGACTCCCAGCTCTCCTTTTAAAAATTTTGAAGCCAGGTAGGGTAGTACTTGCTTGTAATCTCATTATTTGGGAGGCTGACCCAGGAGGAGCGCAGGTTCGTGGCCAGTCTCAGCAACTTAATGAGACCCTGTTTCAAAATAAAAAATAAATGTTGTGTAGGAGGTATAACTCAGAGATAGGATGCCCCTGGGCTCAATCACCAGTACCACACAGACAAAAAAAAAAAAAAAAAATTGAAAAAGGGTCTCACTAAGTTGCTAAGGGCCTTGCTAATTTGCTGAGACTGGCCTTGAACCTGCAATTCTCCCGTTTCCGTCTCCTGAGCACTGTGTCTGGCTCGAGAGAGTCCTACTGTGACAGGTGCAGGCGACTCTTGTCTTTGTCTCTCACTTAGTGTGTGGCCTCGCCTATCTGGGACACCTTGCCTGAGAACCAAGGACATCGAGGGTCACAGGCTGGTCCCCACGCAGGCTCCCTAGGCAAGGCAAAGTGACTGTGGATGCGTTCACGGCAGCCTACGCCCTTGTACGGCTTCCTGCTGCCCAGTCCCTTCGGGCAAGTTCTTGGCCTCTGCAGTTGAGGGATTTCTTTTTTCCATCTGGATTTGGAGATAATATTCATCTCACATGGTTCTTACAATGAATAGGGGTAATATAAGGAAAACCCCGGACAGAGTAGGCGTTAATAACAGTGATGATAATATCATAGCAGCCGCCGTTTATTGAGCAGCTCACTGGTGAGTGAACCGCCTCCACGACCTCCCTGCGAGCTCGCAGCAATTCTGCTCCCTAGGGGCTGCTCTTGGTGGAAACGTGGAAACTGAGTCTTAAAGGAATGTGTTTCGAACTAAGCAGCACAGAGAGAAAGTAGGGAGGATTCCCACTAGGGGTTGCCTGTGTGACTTGATATCCAAGTCCTTAAATTTGTGTGTGTGTGTGTGTGTGTGTGTGTGTGTGTGTGTGTGTGTGTTACTAGGGATTGAATCCAGGTGCCTTCTGCCTCTGTGCCATACCCCCAGCCCTATTTTATTTTATATTTTTGGCACTGGGGATTGAACCCAGGATGTTCTATCTCTGAGCTACACCCTCTGCCCTATTTTAGTTTTCATTTTGAGACAGAATCTCACTAAGTTGCTGAGGGCCTTGCTAAATTGCTGAATCTGGCCTCAAAACTGATCCTCCTGTCTCAGCCTCCCAAGTACAGAAATTACAGGTGTGAGCCACCACGCCTGGCTCCAAGTCATTAAATTCTTAACTGCTTTGCTTCATGCTTTCTCAAGTGAGCAGTGAAATATATATGTGTGTATATACAAATATATATGTGTATATGTGCACATAAACATATACCTATGCATGCATACATGTGTATACAATATGTATATATGTATGTATGTATTTACACCTGTGTAAATATATGTGTGCATTCTTTTCCAGGAAGGATAAACAGAAGAACTGGCAATAACTACCAAGATCTCTTTCCATTGTAAGAAGTTGCGCAGTTTGCTTTCTTCCGTGGGTCTTGGAATTTCTATCCATAGGATGCCAGGAACAGCCTCAATACCCTGCTCAGTCCAGGACACGTTCTGATTGCTTGGGCCATGCCCTTCTTCCGGGAAGTCCCTCTGGGCCCTCTTGGAGACAGTCTCTGGCAACAGCATCCAGAGGCACCGGGGGCCCAGGAGGTCCAGGGCATGGTTGCAGTGACTAGAGAAGATGAGTCCTGGCTTGGGAGAGAGAAGACATGTGGACTGTGGGATTTGGACTAATGAGCCATGTCTGTTCTCAGCTTGTGTGATCTTGGGAAACATATGGTGTGGCCATATTCTTGTGGCGTGCCTTTTCCGTGCATGTGTGTGTGTGTGTGTGTGTGTGTGTGTGTACCCACACATGTAGTTCTGGGGTTTGAACCCAGGATTGAACCTACCTCTGAGCTACACCCCCAGCTCTTCATATTTTTTGCTTTGAAACAGGGTCTCGCTAGGTTGCCGAGCATCTCACTACACTGCTGTGGCTGTTCTCGAACCTGTGATCCTCCTGTCTCAGCCTCCCAAGTGCTGGGATTTTGGGTGTGGGTCACCATGCCCGGCTTGCATCCTCATTTCATTCAGGTTCAGCTCAAAGCTTCATTTGTTGGCAAGGCCTTCTCTGATGGCTCTGTTTAAAACATCCCACTCTCCCCTGGCCTCATTTGACTCCCACGTTAACGTGCTATAGACTGCACATTTCTCCTCTGAGGCTGCCCACCGGAGTGTCAGATCCAGGAGGGTAGGGCTGTGTTGTGTTGGGCCTTTGCTTGTCCCCAAGGCTGGCCTGGAATTCTCTCTCTGTAGTGTGTGTGTGTGTGTGTGTGTGTGTGTGTCACTAGGGATTGAACCAGTGGGCAGTCTACCACTGAGCTACATCCCCAACCAGTTTTATTCTTTACTTTGAGACAGGGTCTCGAGCTATATTGCCCAGGGTGGCCTCGAACTTGCGATCTTCTGGCCTCAACCTCCTGAGTCGCTGGGATTACAGGCGGCACTGCTGCGCCCGGCTCCTCAGTAAATATTTGCTGCAGTGATACTTGAAGAGGCAAAGGAGCTGACTGAACCCTTCAAGGGCCTCAGAGCAAACAGGCAGGGCCAGTTTCTCGGATGTGTAGGGCTGCTTGGTGCTGGTCCCTCGTCTCAGCCTCTGTGTCGAGGTTTCTGGAACAGGAAGGCAACACTGCACTTGTGTATCGATTGCTTCTCACAAAGAGTGTTCCCTTTGCACTTGGTTTTGATGTTCTGGGATATCTCTGATCGCTAATGTTCCACCAGGCCCTTTTGGTTACCTGCCCAATTAGTAATGACTCATTTCCTTCCCTCCCATTAGCCCCTTGTAGTTACCAACTCTTGCAAATTGATTAAGTTCCTGCCGTGAACGTAGCACTGTGCTGACAGCTGTGAGTGCTTCAGAGAATTGCAGAGTGTTGCTGCAGCCACAAGCGAGGTAGGGGCAGCATGGCCCAGTGGTTAAGGCGGAAGGGTGTGCCTGACGGGAAGTTTGGGTTCAAACTCTGGTTGTCCTACAGACTAGCTCTGGGACTCATACAAGTCACTTCTACTCTCTATGCTCTAGTTTCTTTATCTACAAAATGGGATAACCATAGTCCCCACTACAGAGGGTACCAGGAGTTTATTGTGGTCACTCTCAGATCCGCGCTCAGCTCAGGGCTAGCAGCAGATGGGTGGACGTTAGTTGTTCTTGCTGAATCGTAGTGCAGAGCAGTGATGCGTCAGGGAAAAGTGAAAGAGTTTGTGGACTGAATGACTCACACCTGTGCACAGGGCACACCTGGAACAACAGAGAACATGTGCTTTGGAGCCGTGCCTCACCAGTCTGGCAGTGCCCATGGACCTCTGCCAGCTGTGAGGCTGCAGCAGGTGTCGGGCTCCTGTGCATCCTAGTGCCCTCATTTGCAGACCAGGGGCCTGCATTTGTGCTTATCAGAACATTCCAGAAGAGAGGAGTCAATGGTCACAGGTCGCTAGTTCTCGTCCTGATAGGTGCCTGTGTCGGTTCAGGACTCCTTGTGGGAAGGCAGAGACTGTTCCATGGAGCTAGGAAATAGGGGCTCATCCGAGAGACCCCTTACAGTGACAGAGGTTCCCGTTTTGATTTATAAGGATAAGTGAAAAAAATTTTGCTTGGTTAAAATAAGAAAAAAAAAAAAGTCTGAGGTAGATGATTTGTTGAAGGAATTTGTCGACTTCAGGACCAGGATGATCCTCATCTTACAGTTGATGTCCCAGAACCCCAGAAACCCCACCTTCAAGGGGAGCTGGGGGGCACTGGAGCTTCCTGCAGAAGCCCCTCTGCCTACACCCCCCACTACTGGAACGCGGCCAGCATGGCTAGTTCACCATCACATGAGGGGCACAGTTTTGCTTTCTGTCAGCTTAGCTCTTTCTAAGTTTGGCTCCAATTCTCTCTGCATCTGATTTCTCCTGTCTCTGGCGAAGCACATTTCCCCGCATCTCTCTGTGACTTGGCAGCAATTGGATTTCAATGATTATCTACTGAGCAGACTACCTGACAGTCTTGGGTAATAGGTCCATGTTTGGGAAAATCAATACTAGTAGCAGTTTAAGTTAAGAAGAAGAGGAAGAATAAAGCAGTAGGGGAGGAGGAGGAGGAGGAGGAGGAGGAGGAGGAGGAGGAGGAGGAGGAAAAAAAATCACCAAACACCCCCCTGGGGGGATTTAATAGAAAGGCATTTGCAAATCCCCATGGCCAGCAATGTGGAATGGTGGGGCCAGCAACAAGCGCTGGTGTTGGTAACGGCCATGGTGTATGTTTTAATTAGAAGATATTTCTCAGTATGGCATCTTGAGTCCAGCTCATTCCATCAACATCATTGAGCATTCTATCCCACCCCGAGAGGCATTGCATCCAGAAAAGCCTGCAAGTTGGTTTTCCCTTTCAGCTCCCATTATCATTGTTAAGAACCACATTTATGAGCTGTGAGTATAATGGAACATGACTGATGCTTTTATCAAAGCTACAGAGAAGGTGATGCGAAGTCAGGACTCGGAGGGTGAGGGGCCAGGACGCACAGTCTGAGAAGGGTCCCACTCTCGGGACCCTGTTTATCCCATCTCCTTCCCTGTCTCTGTGACTTCCTCTAGGTCTGGCATTTTGTGATTCCGTGCACAAAGATGAGGCAGGTGGTCTTTAAAGTCACCACCTTGGAAAGCTTCCCTTCCACACGAAGCTTCTGCCGTTGACATTTAGTGATTGTTCTTGAGAATACCTTCAGAAATTGCAGTGTGTGTGTGTGTGTGTGTGTGTGTGTGTGTGTGTGTGTGTGTGTGTGTGTTATTTCAGTACATCATTGGGAATGGTAAATTTTATCTGTTGAAGGTAGATTTCGTTTTTAGAAATAGACATGCAGCTGGGCATGGTGGTGCATTTGTATAATCCCAAATTCGTGGGAGGCTAAGACAAGAGGATTGAAGGTTTGAGACCAGCCATGGCAATTTAGTGTGGCCCTTAACAACTTCATGAGACCTTGTTTCAAAATGAAAAATAAAATGGAGCTGGGATGTAGCTCACAGGTAGAATGTACTTGGTTCAATTCCAAGCAGAAAGAAGGAAAGAAAGAAAGAAAGAAAGAAAGAAAGAAAGAAAGAAAGAAAGAAAGAAAGAAAGAAAGGTCAAATAAAGTTGACAGGTCAGGTAACACTATTTGGGGCAAAAAGAAGGTTTTTTTATACATGTCTTGTGAATTGGCCTCGAAGGCAATCTTGAAGAAGGAAAACTGCACAATGTATTTTGGGCTACATCAACACTTTCCAGCCTGGAGCACGCTCTCGGAAGGGAGCCACTCTGAAGGCAATTCTACTATGAAAGCTCTAGAGTGTTTATTCTAGCAATCTTCTGATAACTTCCTAGTTAAACTTTGTATTATCGAGTTATAATAAGTAGAAACCATATAACTTATCTCAACCCTTTTGCTTAAAGATTGGAAGTCTGGAGAGATTACTTAAGAATAATATATTACAAAACACAGACAAGTTTGCTTTATGATTCCAAGAATTGGCCCTTTCTGAGAAATCAAGTGGAATCAAAACATCTTAACTCGGCCCTTAACCTCCCAAACATCTCAATTTCTCTTCAGATTCGATTCAAATATTTAGTCTTGGGGGGAAATCCGAGGTAAAGAGCCCTTAATGAATCAGGCCAACTAAAGCATTAGCAAAAACACCCTGAAAGGACCCTTCAGAAACAGCACGGAAGAGGTTCCTTTCAACATTCTCACTATTGATCTGAAAAAGTTTTAGTTGGCAGAAAACCGAAGGAAAAAACTGAAGGTCTTGCCATTCACCCAGTAACCTCGTAAGCCAGTTCCAAGAATCCACACTTGGTTTCTATTGAGGTCATGCTGCCTGGGCCAAAGGTTGAAGAACAGAACTCTCGAATTCCCTTCCTCAAGTACCAGCCTGACATTGCTCCCAATCTCTTCAGATTCCCACTTACCCAATTCCAGGTCCTTGTGCCTCCATCTTGCTGGAGAGCTCTTAACCAGGGTGAGAAAGAAACCTGTAACTTCAGATGTCCATCTCAGCGGTTCTGTTCCAACTGTGTCAGATCCACGTCCCGTTCCCACGGTGACTTCCTGATGACCTGGCCTCCAGGAGGAAGTGGCCTCCAGCTGTGCTCCTCAGGCACCTGGGTTCCCAGGAAAACATTTTGCACACACTTTCAAAGAATGGCAGCTCCCCCCCCCCCCCCCCCGCCTTATTAGCCTGCAAATGGGAGCTTTGAATGCATATTCACACGCCTTGGTGACTGCTTGATAGGCAGAGTTATTACTAATTGTTTTATGGCTTTGCAGCTATGTATGTTGGCTCAGAATTGGTTCTTAGCCAAGGAATCCTGGGCCTTCAGGATTCTACGACAGGGAGTTAAGCCTTGAAGTTAGGGAGGAGTGACCAGGAAAGGTGCAAAGGTTTCAGCTTGAAAGGGAAAGAGGAGAAGAATAGCCCCCCTGTGAGCACAGACCGCAGGTCATGCTATCCTTCTGTCCAGCGATTTTCTTTGTTATTCTATTCAACCCACTGCTCTAAGAGATCAGGGCTATCAGCTCCTTCTGAGCAGGGCAGGAAATGAAGGCTCAAAGAAGTTAAGGAACTTCCTGTGACCCTCCTGTCTCAGCCTCCCATGCACCGGGATGGGGGGGGGGTCACAGAACTAGGGAGTGTCAGGGCCCCAGCTTGAAACCAGAGTCCAGCTGAAGCTGGCCATCGAGGGGTGGCGAGGGTGGGGGAGAGCTGGATGGTGGAAGTGGACAGAGAGTGGAAGCGAGGAACTTCAGCTGAACAAAGCTGTCTTGGGAGATGCAAAGCCTGGCCAGAGAAGCCCAGGGAGGAAGGTAGAACGTGTCAAAGGTGAGGCCCCTCATGACCCCTCGTTGCATTCCACAGACATCTGGAATTCAAACTGTTAAATTTTACTCAGAGTCTGGGCTGCACGAAGATCAAGTTGTGAAAAGAGAAGAACTATTTAATATGCAGCTCATCCCTAGAACCCACTGACCAGGTGTGCATATTAGAGGCCTCAGAGACACAGAGGGTCTTACCCGACCCTCTACAGCAGCAGATCAGCAGAATCCATATCCTCACTTCCCAGCTGGGTGACTCTGGGCAAATTACTTGGCTTCTCTGGGCTCTTGTGTCCTCATCTGTCAAAGAAGATAATAATAACAACGCCTACCTGGATTTTGATGAGTGCTTCCTTTTTGTGCACAGACTGAATTCTGCGGCCTACAGCCTAGGGTGGCTCTGGGGTTGTTTTCCCTCCCCGACCTACAGGGTATGCTTGTGACAGTTCACACTGAACCTGTTCCGGTGGCAGGAAACAACGGGGTGCTGAGCACCCCTGAAGCGGTGCTGAGGAGAAGCTGAATCACCCTGACTGCACATTCTCCCCGACATGCAAAGTCCGTCCCAGGCTTCTCTGCCCCCCGCCCAGATCATGTATGTCTCACCTGAACCCGATGGCTCGGGGACCTTGGCCTGGCCTTTGCTCGCTCATGCAGCTTCCTCTCCGGGAACACCCTCCGTCTTCTCCTTGTGTGACCCCGACTCCCTTTCAGGCCCCAGCATGGGCTATGCTTTCTCCAGAAGCCCCCAAGACATCCTCGAAACAGGAAGAGGCCTTGTGGGCTCCCGGTTCCCTCTCCCTGTGGTGCTCCCTCCTGGGCCGCAGCACATCAGAAAGTGCCTGTTTAGTTGTCTGTTCCCCCTTCCGGGGGTCAGGCTCACAGTGGTATTCAGAGAGTGTGTGTTGAATAAACTAACAAATGGTGACTTGAGCGGGGCGGGCCTTGGGGCCTATGCTGTAGGGATGGCCCAGAACACTGGAGCCCTTCGGGGAGAGGAGAGATGAACTAGAGGGCCCCTGTGCACCTGCTGTCCACGGCACTCTTTTCTGCCCTATAACAGGTGGTTGTTTTTTTTTGGGGGGGTACTGGGAATTGAACCATGGGATACTCTACCACAATGCCATATCCCCAGACCTATTCATTATTTATTTTATTTTTTTCGGTACTGGGGATTGAACCCAGGAGCATTCTACCTCCGAGCTATACCCCCAGCCCTTTTTTTTATTCTTTATTTTGAAACAGGGTCTCACTAAGTTTCGGAGTGCCTCACTAAGCAAACTGAAGCTGGCCGCAAACCCAGATCCTCCAGTCTCAGCTTCCCAAATGCTGGGATTACAAGCGTGCGCCACCATGGCCGGCTATTATTTTATTTTCGAAACAGGATCTCTCTCAGTTGCCAGGGGTACTTGCTAAGTTGCCGAGGCTGGCCTGCAACCTGTGATCTTCCTGATTCAGTCTCCCAAGTACTGGGATTATGTGCACGCACTGCCATGCCTGGCCAACAGGTGGTTTTTAAGCAAACAGTTCTTAAAGAGCACTGAGCTGCAAGAGGAGTTGGCTGATTTGGGGTTCCCAATCCTGGCCACTGTGAGCCAGCTTTATCAGGGTTTGAAGTGGGTGTGTTTGGTTATAAGAATCCCTAGGAGCTCCCCCGGAAAAGAGGGAGAGCTGATCTTGGGGCTTTGTGTAGAGTGACAATGGAACAGAATCTCATGGGGGGTGGGGGATAACAAGGTGGGGAGGACTCCTTGAAAGCAGAGCTTTCACCCAGAAATTCATGGATCTTCACTGTACGGTTGTGCCATCAGTGTGATGGGGTCTCATGGGGGACCCTTTTCCAAGAGAGGGGAGGGCTTGCTGAATGCAGACCACAGATCTCAGGGTAGCCTACAGATCGACTGTCCAGATGATGGGGCCCCTTCCCAGTCCACTTCATTGGGGCTGGCGAGGGGGTGTACAGAAGAAAGCAGGGTTATGAGAAACAGAGAGTGGTCCTCCACGCAGGCAGGAGCTGAGGTCTGGTGGGCCCAGGGCACATGCTAGGCCAAACCTCTTCAACTCAGGCCCCCACAGAGAGAGGCAAAGGGCACAATGCCAAGTTCCCTGACACATCCCCTGTCTCACATCATAAACCCGGGGTTGTAATATTTATCACCTTCCTGCAGACGGGGTGTCAAGATGAAAAAGAAATAATAATTCTAAATCTCACACCAGGGCTTTGGAGATCAATAGGGTAATTTATATGAAATGATTTTGGCTCTCTGGAAAACAAAGTATGGCATAAATTTAGGCTTTTTCACTGGATGGACTCTTATGCCAATAACTCACACCAGTTAATGAAAAACTCCTTGGCTATATAGATGGTAAGAGTTGGCAGGCTGCTGTCTCAGTTCAGAATAGATTTGGGGGGTACTGGGGATTTAGTGCAGGAGCACCCTACCTCTGAGCCACACTCCCAGACCTACTCTCCTATTTTTGTTGTTGTTGTTGTTATTGTTTTATTTTGAAACAGGATCTTGCTAAGTGGCTGAGGCTGGCCTCGAATCTGCAATTCTCTCATCTCAGCCTCCCAGTTACTGAGATTACAGGTGTGTGCCTGGCTCAGGAAAGAATATTTTGACCCAGCATGGGCCTTAACCATGCTTCAGGCATCAGCCTCAAGTTATTTTCATCACAGGCAGTGTAAAAAAGAACGGCAGACATTTGTGTTGGGGATTTGTGATACAGTGGCCCGTGTGAACAATGCCTGGAGCCACACCATCACCTTAGAGCCATATTTGAATGGCTTCCCACTCAGCTCTGGATCCTGGGGTTCTTTTATTCTTGCAAATCCAAAGAGAACACGAGTTGCTTGGAATTATGTGAAGATGCCCACCTGCCCTCACAGAATGTGTTGCCATGATTCACACATGTCTCATCAACTGTACAGTTCTATATAAATAGTAGCTGCTGTATCATCAGCCTGTCCTGCTTATCCCAACAGATAATCTGTCATCACCCTGAGACTTGTCTATGTCTTTGTCTACCAAAAAAAGCAAAAAAAGGAATGACCATTTATTGAACACCTTCTTTTTGCCAGGAACTGAAACTCTTCAAAAGAGTTGTCTATGCGCACGCTCGTGCACTTTTGAACCCCCTCCGATCAAGATCTCGCAGCCCCGCTCCAGTGAAATGCCCTTGTTGCAGCCGTCAATGGCCTCTGTGTCCCTGTAGTCAATGGTTGATTCTCTCTTCATCTGATTCAAACAGCAGCATTCGATACCACTTATCACTCCCCCGAGACACTCGGCCAAGTTGGCTTCCAGAACACCACGGCTCTCATACTCTGTCTACAAGGCACAACTCCTGGGGTGCTGTTTGCATCCACCAAGGTCTGGCAGACTACAGACTGCAGGCCCAGTGCAGCCTGCACCTGTTGGTGTAGATAAAGCTTTATTGGCACCCAGCCCTGTCCATTGGCTTGCAGATTGCCCATGGCTACTTTTCTCCTACAATGGCCAGTCAAGGGCAGCAGCAGAGACTACACGGCTCCCAGGGCCGAAAATGTCCACGGTGTGGCTCACTATGGAAAACCTCTATGGACCCTCAGCACAGACTCCATGGGGACCTGGGTTTCCCTGCCACCCCAGCAGCTACGCCTCGTCTCCTTGGCGTCTCATCTCCCCGATCGCTAATCCTGCAGTCCTGGAACTCTTCCCTTCTCCATCTGTACCTGCTCCTTGGAGAAGCACATCCACATCCACAGGTCTCCAAGCTTCTCCACGAAACTCTAGGTACATGTATCCAACTGTTCTCCCACCAGGGATGTGCAACAGACATCTCCAATCCAACACGACCCACTCTGACCTCCCCAGATCCTTCCCGCAGACCGGCTCTTCCAGCAGGTTTTCTCATTTCAGTTAGTGGTGGCTTCATCCTTCCAGGCGGGACACTCCTTGATTTATTATGAGGGCACAGCCCCAGAAACCCATTATAAGCTGAAAATACTATTTAAGTAAAAAATGTACTTAGGGCCAGGCATAGTGATGCACACCTGTAATCCCAGTGCTTGAGAGGCTGAGACAGGAGAATCGCAGGTTCGAGGCCCTCAATAACTTAGTGAGACCCTTTTTAAAAAGAAAAAAAATAAAATAAAATAGGGCTGGGGGTGTGGCTCAGAGGTAGAATGCCCCTGGATTCAGTCCCCAGTAACACACACACACACACACACACACACACACACACACACACACACACACACTGCATTTAATGCATTTAACCTATCAAACACTGTAGCTTA
Organism: Graphiurus murinus; assembly: GCA_004027655.1. NCBI lineage: Eukaryota > Metazoa > Chordata > Mammalia > Rodentia > Gliridae > Graphiurus > Graphiurus murinus. The sequence continues at coordinate 26,224 of PVLC010008364.1, read as the reverse complement.
GCCTAATCTGCCTTAAATGTGCTTAGAACACTTACTTCCACTAGTCTACAGTTGGGCAAAATCATCTAATACAAAGCTTAATTTATAATAAAGTATTAACAATATTTATTTAATTATTTATTTATTATTAGGGACTGAACCCAGGGGCATTCTACCTCTGAGTTATACCCCCAGCCCTGTTTTATTCTTCCTTTTGAAACAGGATCTCCCTACATTAAAGAGAGACTCACTAAGTAGCTGAGGCTGGCCGTGAACCTGTGATCCTCCTGTCTCAGCCTCGAAAGTACTGAGATTACAAGCGTGCACCACCATGCCTGGCTTTATTTTTAATTTTGAAACAGGGTCTTGCTAAATTGCTGAGCCTAGCCTTGAACCTGTGATCCTCCTGTCTCAATCTCCCACACATCTGTCTTATAATTTATTGAGTATTGTACTGAAAATGAAAAACAGAATGGTTGTATGTGTTCACTTTCGCACTATTGTAAAGTTGAAAAATTACGTCCCACCTGTGTAAGCTGAGGACCGTTTTATGTTAGGGTCATCCTTGATTCTTCTCTCTCTTAACTGCAGCTAATCTGCCAACAAATCTTGTGGTCCTGCCTGCAAAATATACCCTTCATCCATTCACAGCTCAGTGTGTCCATCCCTCCACATTTAGAAACCCATCATCTCCTTCCCGGATTATTTCCATGGCCTCTAATTGGTTTTTCTGTTTTGATTCCTGCCTTGTCCACTCTCTTCTCTTTGCAGTCAACAGTGGACAGTGCAGTCCTTTCAAAACATAAGCCAGCAGATATTTTCATTGGTTTCCCAGTTCAGGATAAAAATATCGCTTTTTCCTGCCTCCTCCTATCTGAATATCCCTCTATTTTTTAAAAAAATATTATTATTATTATTATTATTATTATTATTTTGTGGGACTGAGGATTGAAGCCAGGGCCATTCTATCTTGAGCTACCCTCCACACCCTTTTTATTTTTTTGTTTTGAAACAGGTCTCACTAGTTTGCTGAGAGTCTGGTCACTTGCAGAGGATGTCCTTGAACCTGCAATCCTCCTTTCTCAGCCTCCTAAATACTGAGACGACAGGTGTGGGCTGCTGAACCCAGCTCTGAAAACCTCTCTAGTTGAATTCCCTCCTTCATCCCACCTTGTTTGCTCAGTTCCAGCTAGATGGGTCTCCCTGTTCTTTGCCTACCACAGCGGATTCTTGCTGTAGGACCTTTGTTCTTGCTCTTCCTTTTGCCAGAAACCCTCTTCCCCTAGATGTTTACCAGACTCACTGCTTCTGTCTCCCCATTGGGAGCCCCTTCTAAACAAACCAGCAGTCTCCCTCCACGTTCTCCACCGTCCCTTCTACTCTGCCTTTGTTTCTGTGTTTAAACAAACTTTATGAGCTCCTCTCAGTTATAAGCTCCATGAAGCCAGACCTTTGTTTTACTCATTTTATATTCCCATTGGCTAACACAGGGCTTGGCACAGAATAGAGATGCTCAATAAATATTTAACTATCTTTTTCTTCTTATATTTCTGTGTGCCCTGTTTTATAGTTGAGAAGCTGGAGCCTTGGAGAGGTTGAGGCACTTGTACAAGGTCAAATTGAGGTGGGAGCCAGCTGACTTAGAATTTGTGCCCAGGGCTATTGGACTCCAAATTGAGTGCTCATTCTTCAACTCTGCGTTGTTCTCGGTGTCTGAAAATGGCTGAGGATCGTTCTGCAGAAGGGCAGTTGCTGCCCAGGTGTAAGCAGATTCTGGGATCTGCTGATAACTCTTTGTGGGCTTAGGTTTTTCCATCATATCTTGCTCCTCTCACCCTGGGGATTTTAGATGCAAGCATGTTTTAAGTTTTCTTTATGTATATTAAGTAGAATGTTCTTTGATTTGTCCTTTAACAAAATCCCCGTTGGCCTACCCCATCTTTAACTGTTTCCTCCCCAGTGGCCCACGCTATCCTTATGCTGGTTTGAGATTCAGCAGGCTTTTGTGAATGGCCAAATGCCTTGAACTTTAGGTGTCTGTGCCCTCTGGTTCCTCTCTGGTACAGCTAATGAGCTCTGAACAAAGGCTGAAGAGGAACAGAATAGTTTCTAGCTAAAGAAAGCAGGGATAAATTTGAACCATTTCATTTTATTGACAATTGCTAACTGATTTTGTTTCTAAGCCTTCCAGCCTTCCTCTGGTTTCTAGATCTGCAGATTCCTCCTCCCAGGTCCTGCCTGATAATGTAGAAATCTTCCGTGTGGCCTAGGAAGTGTGTGGGGAGGGGGGGCGGGGGACTGTCCTATCAGGGCTCTCACTTGGACCGGGAAAGGCTCCATCTCCACAATGACTCCTGCAGTCCTCTGCGGAAAGTTCAGCCAGGCTTTATTTATTTATTTATTTATTTATTGCGGTACCAGGGATTGAACTCAGGGGCATTCTACCTCCAAGCTATACCCCCAGCCCTGTTTTTTATTCTTTATTTTGAAACAGGGTCTCACTAAGTTGTGAAGTGCCTCACTAGATAGCTGAGGCTGTCCTCGAACCCGGATCCTCCAGTCTCAGCCTCCCAAATGCTGATTACAAGCCTGAGCCAACACACCCAGCTTGCCAGACTTCTTTTAATCCTGGGACTCTCCTCCCTTCTTCCAGACCTCGGGAGTCTCAGCTCCAGATCCATGCGGGGGCCATGTGTGGCCAGGTGGGCCTCTTCTGTCCCTCCCATCTTTCCCCTGGGGAGGCCCCTTGCAGCGTGAACAGCCGGAGCGACCCCATGCCCTCCTGCCCTCGAACCCCAGGCCAGTCAGCCACGAACCTGCCACCCAGGGCAAATAGACCGGCACAAACTTTGCTCAGAGGGTCTGAGTTTAATCCCCATGGCCTACCAGCTCCACCTTCTCCCAGCCTGCCAGGTTTGGTTTAGTTTTTAATCTGCTTGCAAAGTATTTGACTTCTTTTGAGAGTCACAGATTCCAGGGACCATGTGAAAAAGCAGGATGTGGATAGGGGATTAAGCCAGGGCTGGGAGCCTGCTCGGCTGACTTCCTGTCCTCTTGTTCCTGTTCCTAATTTCTAAGTCAGGGCGGGTGGTTCAGAGGTGGCTGTTTATCCTGCATTCCGGAGAGTTGTGTGTGCTTCCTTCCTCTCCTCTCCTTTTCCTGGGCCAGACTCCTTTGCGCCATTTTGCTGATGTTGACAGGTTGGAGCTCCTCCCCTCTTCCACCCCAAATAGGATTCCAACTGTGCCACACACCCGCTGCGACTTGGGCAAGGAGCTCTGAGACCAATGGGAGTGATGGCGCCCACTTCAAAGGATGACAGGGATTAAATGAATCTGGGATGACCCAGCCTGGGGCGTCCTTGCTGCTGATGTGACTCCTAAAGAAAACTGTTTAAGTTCCCTCCAGAAGATTAACAGATGGAGAGACAGCCTCCCGTGGAGTTTTCCAGTGAGGGCAGTTGGACCATCTGAACAGAATCAACACGCCCAGCCCAAGAATCCCACCTTGTGATGGGCACCTCGGAGGTCCTGAACAAAAAGGTCCATAGACCGCTGTCTTTGTGGCGGGAGAAACACTGACTCACACCGAATGCACCCCGCTTGGAGAAACGTGTTAAGCCTTTCCTGGCTGCTAGGGCCCCTCGACACCCAGCCTGTCGGAGGTGTGACACCCCTGCGGCCTCCCACATCTGCCATTTTGGGGACAGATGAGCTCATTCCTTGAGCGCGGATGGACAGGGCTTGGTGGAGAGAGGACCCCAGGAATGGTATCCATCCGCCTGAGGCACAGTCCCTCCGGCCTGGTCCAGCCTGGTCAAGGGAGTAGGAAGCCCTGGCCCTGGAGACTTAAGCTGGGGCTCCTGCTTGGGGTCCGCTGCTTCCCTCCTCAGCATTGACGTCTACATCTTTACAATGGACCAACGTGTGTTTTTAGTTTAGAGAGTCTCTGATAAATTGCATAAATAAATGGCTGTGGGGCCAGGTGTGGCGCACGCCTGTAATCCCAGTACTTGGGATGCTGTGACTGGAGGATCACAGGTTCAAGGTCAGCTTCAGCCATTTAGTGAGGCCTCAGGAACTTAGTGAGATTCTGCTTTTTAAAAGGGGGGGAGGGGCTGAGGGTATGGCTCAGAGGTAGAACATCCCTGGGTTCAATCCCCAGTACAGCAGAAAAGAAAAAAAAAAAAAAAAAGTCTGTGGGAGTGTCTGACAATGCAGCCAAGTTTGGCAAGAGGAAACTGGGGCTCCAGATAATGGGGGGCACTTCAGAGTTCTCACAGGCATGGTCCCAGCAATCAACATGTAGGGCCTCAATCCTCACAGCCAGTGTAGGAGGCAGCTACTAATATTATACACATTTATTGCACAGAGAACAGCAGAGAGGTGTGAAGCAACTTGCCAGAGGTCACACAGCTATGACACCAGTATGCTGTTCTGACACTGAGGAGAGTCCTCTTTATCTAGCCTCACAACCCCAAACTGTGTTTTTCAAACATTTGTAAGCCATGGGAACCCTTTTTTTTAAAAAATTAAATCTTGCAGCTGGGTATAGTGGTGCACACCTGTAATCCCAGTACTTGAGAGAATGAGACAGAAGGATCCTAGGTTCCAGAACAGCCTCAGCAATTTACTATTTCAAAGTAAAAAATAAAAAGGGCTGGGGGTATAGTTCAGAGGTAGAATGACCCTAGGTTCAATCCTTGGTGCGTGCACACACACACACACACACACACACACACACACACATCTTGAAAGAAAATCGAGAGTGCAGAAACAGGTCTGCAGGAGCAGTTTGAGTTGAAAGCGCGATGCAGTGTGCCACCCCCTCTCTTTCCCCTTCCCCCTATCGGTGCATCTGGATCCTAGAGGGGCTCCATAGGGCGCCAGCTGAAAAACAGACCAGCAACATCACCTGAGTGATAGCTGATTTGAGTTCGGGCTTAATGAGTTCTTGGAATTTGGGAGAGAAGCACGTGCCTTCTCACTGATCTCTGGGCTGGGCCCTTATCTATCCACCCTTGTAATGAGCACACACACACACACACACACACACACACACACACACACACACACACTCTCTCTCTCTCTCTCTCTCTCTCACACACACACACACACACACACACACACACACACACACATAGATCTAACCCTCTGCTGTCCCCTCTGGCTCCTGGCTCCTGAGTTCACTCCGTGGTCCAGGGCGTGGTGTCGCCCCTTTTCTTTCATCCTCACCCCTCTTCCTTCTCTCCCCGCTCACCCATCTCTGCCCAGGTCCTTCCTCCCTCCTTTGGCCACTTAGGGCCCAGGTGCAGGCAGCAGGAGCGTGTGCAGCCGAGGAGGTGTCCTGGGAGCAGCAGTGTGTGTGTGTGTGGGGGGTAGGGGCTGAGCTGCTGTGTGTCCAGTCCTTGGAGTCACTGCCCTTTCATCTCAGGAGCTCTGTCAACAAGCCGCCTCATTAGAGTCCATTTTACAGATGGAGAAACTCTAATCATCGTAATGACATCGCACAGGCAGCAGCCTTTCATCTGTGGATCACAAAGGGCTCTTTCTGCACGGTAATTACCAGTCCCCCAGGAGGAGTCACCCTGCTGTTGCCACCTTGCAGTCCTGGAGGAGACTCACCAGGATCAGGACATCAGAAATGTGCAGCCTGAGCTGGGCGGGATGGCGCACGCTTGTAATCCCTGTACTTGGGAGGCTGAGACAGGAGGACTGTAGGTTTGCAGCCAGCCTCAGCAACTTGTGAGGCCCTCTGCAACTTAGTGAGACCCTGTTTCAAAATAAAGAATAAAATAGAGCTGAGGGTATAGCTCAGAGGTAGAATGCTCCTGGGTTTCATCCCCAGGACCACAAAAAAAAAAAAAAAAAAAAAAAAAAGGCCCAGAGCCTGGCTGTCTGAGGGGGCTGAGTGTGTGCATCAGAACTGGAGAACCGGGACAGTTAGGCATCTGGGGAAGGGACACAGGGACAGAGAAGGGGCTGAGGAGTGTGACCTCAAACAGTGATAATCTGAGAGCCACGTTGAGCAGATGATGCCTCCTACAAGGTTGTCACAATTCCTGCGGTCCCGGGAGGATGGGAGACAGAACTGTCAGGCATTCCCCAGCACAGGGGCGACAGGGGCCATTGGCCAAGTCCTGCTTTAGACTTGGGGCCACCCAGATATGAACTATGTTAGGATTCAGCCATAGAAAGGAAGATCCAAGCTGGGTGCATGCTTGTAATCCCAGTACTTGGGAGGCTGAGACCAGAGGATCCAGGTTCGCAGCCCGCCTCAGCTACTTAGCGAGACCCTGTTTCAAAATAGGACTAGGGGTATAGTTTGGAGGTAGAATGTCCCTGGGTTCAATCCCCAGTACCAAAAAAAAAAAAAAAAAAAGGAAGGAAGACCCGTCACAAGGCAAAGCAACAGCCAATGGGTGCCCAACATATGGATACAGAGGACGTGGACCAGAGAAGCGCTGAGTTTGCTTGTGAGCTTTCAAGGCAGTTTTCCCAGGGATCTGGAACACAGGTGTGCCTCTGTTCTCCATGCCCTAGATGAACCTGGCCCTCAGATCCTGATTCCATTGCCCCCGAGTGGGGTCGGAGGCAGCCTCTCCTGGGCTCCTAGCAGGCAGTGGGAGCCGAGCATCTCTGTTCTAAACCTGCCGGAGGAGCTTATGGTACTCCACAGCCTGCAACAGTACAGGCACCGCCTGTAACCTTGTTGGAAATGCAGATTCTCAGGCGCAGCCCAAGGCCCATGGACTCCACATTCTCGTCCCAAGTGCTCTCCCCTTGAGTATGGCCGCGTGCCACCTAGCTTCCTTGTTAAAATGCAGACTCTGATTTCGATTTAGGTCTTCCTGAATCCTCCATCTGAGATCAACCCCTGTGCCACTAAGCTGTCAGTGTGCTAGTATGTGATGTTTCTATGTGACTAAGAGCTCACCAGACATTTAAAGTGACCTTGTGGCCGGGCATGATGATGTATGCCTGTAATTCTGGTACTTGGGAGGCTGAGACAAGAAGATTGCAAGTTTGATTGCAGGTTAGATAAAGTGATCTTATTTTTATTTATCTAATTTATTTATTTATTTATTTTGGTATTGGGGATTGAACCGAAGGGAACTCTATCACTGAGCTACGTGTGTGTGTGTGTACATATATGTATATATATGTATATACATTTTTTATTATTTGTTTTTGAAACAGAGTCTTGCTATGTTGCTGAGAGTCTCACTGTGTTGCTGAAGCTCCTCTTGAACTTGTGATCCTCCCAAGAACTTCGAAACTTCGATTACAGGCATATGCCTGGCTTTGTTTTTTCTTTTATTTATTTCTGTGTGTGTGTGTGTGTGTGTGTGTGTGTGTCTGTGTGTTACCAGGGGTTGGACCCAGGGGCATTCTACCTCTGAGCTACACCCCCATCCCTACTTTGTTTTATTTTAAAACAGGCCCTACTAAATTGTTGAGGCTGTCCTTGAATCTTCGATCCTCCTGTCTCAGCCTCCCAAGTACTGGGATTACAGGCGTACACCATCATGCCCTGCTTGGCCTTTGAACTTTCAATCCTCCTGCCTTGGCCTCCCCAGTGGCTGGGATTACACTTGCTCCACTGCACCTGGCCTGTATTTACCTTTAACTCTGAACCTCATCCTGCCCTGCAACGCAGATTGGCCAGGCATCGTTATCCCTGCTTGACTAGGTCTGTTTTACAAACTGGAGACCACTCACTAGCTGAATGATGGTTCACCACAGTGCGAATGGAGAAGGTGTAGCATAAGACTCTAGGAGGAGAGGAGAGGAGAGGAGAGGAGAGGAGAGGAGAGGAGAGGAGAGTGGTTGCAAATCAGTGGTTCTTAATCTTGGCTCTGTTGAGCCTTCCAGGGAATTTTAAAAAACTTCACTTAGCCAGATGTGGTGCCACATGCCTGTGTACCACAGTACTTGGGAGGTTGAGACAGGAGGATCACAGGTTTGAAACCAGCCTCAGAAGCTTAACGAAGCTCCCCAGCAACTTAGTGAGACTCTGTTTCCAAATAAAAAAAAAAGAAAAATAGAGTTGGGGGTGTGGCTCAGAGGTGGAATGCCCCTGGTGGAATGCCTCTGGGTTCAATCCCCAGTACCAAAAAATAATAGTAATAATTATTATTATTATTATAGCTGGGCATGGTGGCACATGCCTGTAATCCCAGTACTTGGGAGGCTGAGCTAGGAGGAACACAGGTTTACGGCCAGCCTCAGCAACTTAGTGAGGCCATCTGCAACTTAGTGAGACCCTGTTTCAAAATAAAGAATAAAAATAGGACTGGGAATGTAGCTTGGAGGTAGAATGCCCCTGGGTTCGACACTCCGTACCAAAATAAATAAATAAATACATACAAAACTTCAAAGCCCATGTCCCAGCCCCAGGGATTTGGATCTAACTGCTCTAGATGTGGCCTCTTCTTTGAGACTTTATAGAAGCCTTCCATCCACGTGCAGCTGAGGTGGGCATCCTCTTTCTGTCTCCTGGACTAAATGGCAGCCTTGCCCTCTGAGCTTGACTCTACACTCTCCTCCCGGGCCTGGGAATTGGTCCATCATCCCAGGCAGTCTTACAGTCAGGAAGCCTGCTAGGAAAACGTGTTCCTTCAGCACCCCAACTTGCCTTCTCATTTAGGACTGCCAGATATAGGAAAAAACAAAAGCAAAAAGAGGATGCCTGGTTAAATCTGAATTTCAGATAATGAACAAGCAATTTGTCGTGTAAATATGTCCAATGCAATATGAGAGCCATATGCATACTAAAAATCTATTTATTGTTGCTGGGTGTGGTGGAGGCATGCCTGTAATCCTGGCTACTTGGGAGGCTGAGGCAGGAGGATCAAAAATCAAGGCCAGCCTGGGTAATTTAACAAAACTCTGTCTCAAAATAAAATGGGATGTAGCTCAGAGGTACAACACCCTTACGTTCCATCCCCAGGACCATGAATAAACAAATACTTGTCATATGTCTGAAATTCAAACTTACATTTATCTGAAATTCAAAATTCAAAATACAGGGTGTCAGCCAGGCGCAGTGGTGCATGCCTGTAACCTCAGTACTTGGGAGACTGAGACAGGAGGATTGCAGCTTTGAGACCAGCCTCAGCAATTTAGCAATACTCTCAGCAACCTAGTGAGACCCTGTTTCAAAACAAAAAAAATAAAATAGGGCCAGGGAAAGAAGTAGCTGGGAGGTAGAATGCCTCTGGGTTCTTTTCCTAGTACACCACACAGACACACAGACACAGACACACACACACACACACACACACACAAAGCCAGGGTGTTGTGTATTTTATCTGGTAACCCAAATTCTTCCCAGTGACCTGGTCTCCCCAAATGAGGCTGTCTGAGGTGAGGGTGTTGGGACCTGATTCGGGGCATCCAGGCCCGTCAGGTGGAGCTGCCACTGGGTTTCGGGTGCATTTGTTAACGCAGCCCCAGATGGAAAGACACAACACCCTTCTTGTCTTCTTGGCCTCCAAGTCGGTTTTCCATGAATACGTGTCACGTGAACCAGCAAACCGGTTTCTCCTCTTCCTGGCACCAGACGGCTGACACCAACACGTAGCCCAGCTAGAAACTGAGAGCCCAGAATTTTAACATGGGAAGATTTTCCCCCCCTCTAAAACTAGATAACATGAGCCAAACAGCTCTATAAAAATTTTGTTGGAAACGCCATAGATAGCACATTCTGAGAAGGTTGGAGCTGGGTCATCTAGACGTGGAAGTGGAGCTGGGGTTCACACTGCAGACACACAACTGCTGTGATGTGACAAAAGCAGTCATTGCTGAGAGGAGGCACATGACGGCCGTGTAAAATGCAGGGGTATAAATTAGTATGTAAGCAGGGCGTGGTGGCGGGAGCCTATAATCCCAGTATTTGGGAGGCTAAGATAGGAGATTTGCGGGTTTGAGACCAGCTTCAGCAATTTAGAGAGACTCTCAGCAACCTAGCAAGACCCTGTTTCAAAAACAAAAACGGCTGGGGGTGTAGCTCAGAGGTAGAATGCCCCTGGGTTCCATCCTCAGTAATACACACATGCGCCCGCGCACATACACAAATTTAGCAAGTTGCCTATTCATTCAAAAATGATTTCTTGTCCACCTACTATGTGCCAGGCAGCAGGTGTGGGAATTTGCACTCCTGCACTCAGGCTGCTCCACTCTGTCAGGGAAAACAGTGAGCTGGGGAGTCCAGGTCTGCCAGGTGGCGGCGAACAGAGAGCGGGTTTCGGGCTCCTTTGCTAACGAGGAGTGAAGGCAATGGAGACGCAGCTTGCTGAATGCTTTGGTAAGGGTAAGCACAATGTGTTATGGAGAATTTGGAGGGGCTTACCCAGAGGTGGGGGGGGGGTCTCCAGAAGACCGGAAGCACAAATGGGATTAGTGGAGTGGAGATGGGAGGGACGGAGAGTCAATAGCATCTGCCACAGTCAGGAGACGGGAGAGAACCTGGTGCCGCAGGAAACTGAAACTTATGGGGTACAGGTGGAGGATAAGAAATTGGGGAGCTAACCGGGGACATTGGCTGACAAGGACATTGGTAAGCCTGGAGCTGGGAGCAAAGCAAAGTCTCATGGGTGGACATTTAAACCAAAGAAGGCCGGGCCTGGTAACCTATAACCCAGTCCTTGGGAGGCTGAGACAGGAGGATTGCAGGTTCGAAGACAGCCTCAGCAAGTAGTGAGACTCAGCAACTTACCAAGAACTTGTTTCAAAAGAAAAAAATAAAATTGGGCTGGGGGTGTAGCTTGTTTGTTTGTTTTGAAATAGGTTCTCACTAGGTTGCTGAGAGTCTTACTAAATTGCTGAGGTTGGCCTTGAACCTGTGATCCTCCTGTCTCAATCTCCAAGTACTACCTCTGAGCTACACCCTCCGACCTATGTATTTATTTATTTATTTATTTATTTATTTATTTATTTATTTATTTATTTAGGTACTGGTGATTGAAACCAGGGGCATTCTACCTCTGAGCTACCACCCCCCAGCCCTATTTTATTTTGAAACAGGGTCTCACTAAATTGCTGATGGCCTTTTTATATTGCTGAGGCTGGCCTCGAACTTGCAATCCCCTGTCTCAGCCTCCCAAGTACTGGGACTACAGGTGTGTGCCACCATGCCCGGCTTCTTTTCCTTTGATTCCAGTTCTGCACCTGTTGTTTTTGACTTCTGGAAGTCTCAACCCCTCTGGGTCCTTCGGAGGCAGTGATAGAGAGGCACCAGTGAT
>PVLC010008364.1:0-12500 GCA_004027655.1 Graphiurus murinus | reverse complement strand
CTTTGATTGTTTTCTCTACCAAAGGCTCTTCATAACCTACATTGGAGTTACTCAGACCATGTTCCATGGTCCACTGTCTTCTGTAGCAAAAACATGTTGATAGAAGTTATGCTTCCAAAGGGTTCCATGGCCCGGTGAGCTGGGAAAACGCTAGACTGAGCGAAGTTGACTCACTCAGTAGACTACAGGACTTCTCAGGTTCTTTAAGTGCCAGTGGACATTGTACTGTGAATCTCTGGATGGGAAATAGAAAAAGCAGTCTTTCTCAAACACATTGAATCATGGAACCTTTCCCTTTCATTTTCACAGAGCAGCTCAGGAGACTCTTGTTCCATGGAAGATAGTTGGGAAATACTGACCTAGGTACTGATGTTGAAACAGATAGAGAGCTGAGAGGCTGGAGAGAGAGAGAAAAGGAGCAGGACAATTAAAAACCTGTAGTTTGGCAATAAAAGCCAGAAGTTTGAAAACCAGTTCAGCGAGAACAGGAACCTTATCTAACTTAGAGGTCACAAAAGAGGGCAAATTGAACCATCAATTTTGTTTGGCCTTCAGTGTTTAAAAGAAGGAAGCAGAGAGGAATAAATGTACATAAATGTCCAGTATCAGAGCAGTTGATAGCCCTGGGCTCATGTCACTGCATGACAATAATTGGCCGCCCTGTTTGGATTAGACAAATGTCCTGAATTTGCCACAATCCCCACTACACCCTATTATAATATAATTGGCCCATTTCTGTCATTTTATTACATGCAAGTGTTTGAGTTTTTGACCCCTAATTATTTTCTCCACCAAGAATGCTAAATAACCTACAACTAACTATATCTTGTAAACTTCATGGAAGCTGCAGTAGTAGTTTATACTCTATAACCAACACTGAGGCATTTATTTTTTGTACCTTGTTCCTTTTTTTTTTTTTACTGTATAAATTACTCATGCTGATTGTAGAAAACTTGGAAATACAATGCAATATTGAAATATGAAGCAATAACAGGCATACTAACCATTAATCTTCTGGTATGTTCCTTTTTGTCTTTTTCTTTGCACGTAGACATCTAGACTTTTAATAATATTTTGGGTCAGAACATATTTTCAGGTTTATATTTTACTTTATTCAGGGGACATTTGATCAGCTATTATGATTTGTAAAGTCATTTTATAAAAAGTACTAACAATGGGACCAGAGAGTTTAGGACTAGAAAGTTTTACATTTTCAATTAAAAAAAGTATTTTTTTTTTTTTGCTAGAGTGTCTATCCTAGAGTTTTGTTTTGTTTTTTGTTTCCTGTGTGTGTGTTTGTGTGTGTGTGTGTGTGTGTGTGTGTGTGTGTGTGTGTGTGTGTATGTGTGTGGTTATAAGGCTACACTCTATGGGAGGCTGAGACCGGAGGATCCGGGTTCACGGCCAGCCTCAGCTACTTAGTGAGGCCCTCCGAAACTTAGTGAGACCCTGTTTCAAGATAAAGAATAAAAAATAGGACTGGGTGTGTAGCTTGGAGGTAAAATGAGCTCAATCCCCAGTACTGAAAAAAAAAAAAGAAAAAAAAAAAGGCTACACTCTAAGAGTTAAACAAACAAATCCAACATTATATGGTTGGTTCAAAAGCCACTAATAAAAAAAGAAATAATGTTAAAGTGAATATGAAGGGCGTGAAAAATGTTTGTTCACTAGCGTGAGAATGGAAAAAGCAACTTTTCTTTTTTTTTTTTTTTTTTTTTTTCGGTACTGGGGATGAAACTCAGGGGCATTCTACCTCCGAGCTACACCCCCAGGCCTATTTTTTATTCTTTATTTTGAAACCGAGTCTCACTAAGTTGCGGAGTGCCTCACTAGGTAGCTGAGGCTGGCCTCGAACCCAGATCCTCCGGTCTCAGCCTCCCGAATGCTGGGATTACAAGCGTGCACCACCAAGCCTGGCTCTCAAAACGCAACTTTTCTAAATTCATGTGTGATAGTTTTATGTAATAAGTGGATGTCAAGATTTGTGCAACATATATTAAATCAAAAGCATGAATAGACATTTGACTACCTTATCTACATTTATAAAAGTTTATATATTTAATTTGCTCAAAATATTTTTCACTGGAAAAAAATTAGAGGTAACCTTTATATTAGGGGCATAAATAATAATCCTATTTGGCACTTGATTAAGAATCCTGGCATCCTATAAGTGAGAGGTCTCTACTGAATTAGGGATCCCACGCTGGACATAGGGTGCACTCCTGAAACCCCCAAAATAAACAGGAATTCCCTCTACAAGTCATGATGAGTGAGTGTCCATTTTCAACATGAAGGTCACCTGAGATGGGAAAGCCATATCTTAGAGGTGTAAGTCAGAGCTCAGTTACTAGAAAGTTCTTTATGTTGAAGCAGTGTCTACTGCTGACCTCCACCCAGTTGCCTGGCTCTACTCTCTGAGTCTAATTCTTTTCCATATGACAGATTTTTAAGTATTTCAAGACAGCTATTCTGCTAACAAGCAATCTTTTCTAAGCTAAGTTAAGCATCTCCAATTTTTTTCATGTCTCTGATATATTGTGGTTTCCAGTTGTGTCTAGAAACTCAGCATGGTTTTAGGATTACATAAAATAAAAAGGGGTTAAATGAAGATAGTTTTGGATCAGAATGAGAATAAACTGATCTCATAGTAGAACTTTTCCTTTCCCTTCCTTCCTTCCTTCCTCCTTCCTACCTTCCTTCCTTCTGATTAAACCCAAGGGCACTCTACCACTAAGCTACGTCCCCAGTCCTTTTTATTTTTTATCTTGAGACAGGGTCTTGTTAAGTTTCCCAGGCTGGCCTCAAACTTGCTCTCCTCCTGCCTCTGCCTCTCAGGTCCCTGGGATTATAGGCATGCACTACTGCATCCAACTAGTAGGAATTTTTCATGGCATCTTGACTAATCCTCCCAGCTGCCCAGTGAGACAGAGTGTTGGTCAAGAGTTACTGTCATGTAAATGCCAGACAACTAAATTCAAAGTGGCTTAAGCAAAACAAACAAGCAAAAGCATTAATAAGCAATGGAAAAGCCCAAGAGTCGGTCTTAGCTTTGGGCATAACTTGACACAGGAACTCAAATAATACTGCCAGTTCTTGATTTCTTTCTTCCTCTCAGTCATGTAACCTTCTGTTCTGCCTTCAATTTTGGTTAAAGTTTTGAGGACTACCTCAGCTCACACCCTCCCAAGTTTAAGTTCATCAGGGAAGAGCCCCTGATATTCCAATAGGTCTCATTATATCTTTTTTAAAAATTTTATTTATTTATTTTTAATTGGTGCATTGTAATCATACATCTTTGTTAGGTACAAGCTGATAAAGGCATACATGCACACATTTCTCATTTAATCCTTCCCCAATTCCCAGCCCACTCCCTCCTCCTCCCTCCTTCTCAAATTCAGTTTAGTGATTGATTTTGATGTGTTCATGAAAGTACATCACGCACATTAGGGTGTCCCTCCTACCTGCATCACCTTCCGTTAAGTCAAATTCTTTGCTCACCTAAGGATTCTCCTTCTTCATCTGGAGTCCCTCTTTTGTCCCATTTTCTCCCTAGCTTCCACATATTAGGGAGAGCATATGATTTTTTTACTTTTTGTGACTGACTAATCTCACTTAACATAATGTTTTCCAGTTCCATGGTCTCATTATATCTTGCTGGCCCTCTGAATCCATGGTTGGGTAAGGGGCATGAACAATCTTGTAGGCCAAGCCTACGTCCTATGTCACTTCTGAAGCTAAGGGTGGTGCCTCCACCTACAATGCAGGGACTACATGAGTGGGGGAGATATGGTTCCCAGAAGGAAATCTGGGTGTCATTGCTCACAGAAGTGGGAATGGAGCAGCAGATCAGCCACATCCGTTTATGTATGTATTTATTTATTTTAAATTCCCCTCTTGGAGATAAGGAAACCAAAGCACAGGTAGAGGAAGCTCTTTGTCCAAGGTCACACACTGAGAAAGTGGCAGAGCGGGGATGTACGCGTGCTTGACCGCAAAGCTGTCCCTTCCGGCGATGTCCACAGGGCGGTTGCGCTCTCTGGACCTGGACCGTTGCAAAAGCTTCTCCACTTTCAATGATTCAGTGACTTGGAGTGACAGAGTAACTAACGTTAAGCCCTGGTGATTGATAAACTCTCCCAAATTGTTTGAGCTAAGCTGCCCGTTTCATCTGGAATTCCTGGCAAAGGGGTTGGACCAGCTCCATGATTGTGCATGGGGCTCAGCAGCATCTTCCCAGAACTGGGGTATGCTGCCGTGACTGGAAGCCAGGCACACTCTTCATCTTAATTTTCATTTCCTGGTAGCGGCCTGGCACTGTCCATCATGGGTTCTTGTCTAAAGCAGTCTCAGTGGCATGTGTCCCGTGGTGAACCCCTGCGATGTGGCTGCTCCAGAGAGAGACGTGCTTTAACATGGGGTGTGAAAGCCAAGCATGGTGGTGCATGTGTGTAATTCCAATACCTGGGAGGCTGAGGCAGGAGGATCACAGGTTGGAGGCCAGCCTCAACAATTTAGCAAGACCCTATTTCAAGGTACAAAATAAAGCCGAGTGTGGTGGCTCACACTTGTAATCCCAGTACTTGGGAGGCTGAGCCAGGAGGATTGCAGGTTCAAGGCCAGCCTCAGCTACTTAGTGAGGCCCTCTGCAACTTAGTGAGACCCTGTTTCAAAATAAAGAATAAAAAATAGGGCTAGGGGTATAGCTCAGAGGTAGAATGCTCCTGGGTTCAATCCCTAGTACTGAAAAAAGAAAAAAAAAAAAAAGGTATAGCATAAAAAGGGCTGAGAGGGTGTCGCTTGGAGGTACAGTGCCCCTGGGCTTAATCCCCAGTACCAAAAAAAAAAAAAAAAAATGGTGAGAATGTGAATTCTGGGTTACAGAGAGCATCAGCCCCTGTTATTGTTCTACAGAGTGTGTCACACATTTCTCTTGTCTCTCTGTCCTGGGGACATTTGAAATGTCATCACCAGAAGAGCTCAGAAAGATAAATATGTCCCTCATCAATAGCAGAATTAACTATGACATCACTGGGGCATGTGTTCATACTCGGAATATCATTTAGCTGTTAAAGAGAATAAACTGAGATAACTACCTATTGGCATTAGCAAATTTCAAAAATGTAATGTTGAGCAAAAAAGCAAGTTGTAGGATGCATGCAAATCTTATTTGGTGTAGGGCTATGTAAAATGTAATAATATAAACATATGCATAGGCATTTCAAGATGGTAATATCCCGCCAGGAATGGTGGTACACATCTGTAGTCCCAGTGACTCTGGAGGCTGAGGCAGGAGGAGCACACTTTTAAGGTTAGCCTGGGCAATTTAGCTAGATCTGGTCTCAAAATAAAAAAGGGTGGGGTTGGGCATGTTGATATAGACCTGTAATCCCAGTACTTAGGAGGCTGAGATGGGAGGATTTCAGGTTTGAGTTTAGCTTCAGCAACTTGGCAAGGTCCTCAGCAACTTAGTGAGACCGTTTCAAAATTAAAGAAAATAAAAAGGGCTGGGGGTATAGTTCATAGGTAGAAATCCCCAAGTCAGGCATGGTAGCACACACCTATAATCCTAGTACTTGGGAGGCTAAGACAGGAGGATCACAGGTTTGAGGATAGCCTCAGCAACTTAGACCTTGTTTCAGAATTAAAAAAATAAAATAGGACTGGGGGTGGAGCTCAGAGGTAGAATGACTCTGGGTTCAACCTTCAGTACCAAAAATAACAAACAAAAAAGAACACCCCTGGGTTCAATCTCCAGTCACACACACACACACACACACACACACACACACACACACACACACACACACACACACACACACACACGATGATGCAAGTCAGCAATAGAGTGCTTCTGGGTTCAATCCCAGTGCCTAAAAAAGGTAAAAAAAACAAAAAACAAAAACAAAAAAAAGGATGCATCAATTTTATTTGTAATCTTCCTTCCTTCCTTCCTTCCTTCCTTCCTTCCTTCCTTCCTTCCTTCCCTTCCCTTCCCCTGCCTCCCCTCCCTCTCTCCTTTCTTTCTTTCTTTCCTTCTCTCTCTGTCTCTCTTCTCTCTTTCTCTCTCTCTTTCTTTCTTTCTTTCTTTCTTTCTTTCTTTCTTCTTTCTTTCTTTCCTTTCCAGTGATTGGGATTGAATCCAGGGCCTTGTATATGATAGGCAAGTACTCTGCTACTGAGGTACATCTCCACCAGCCCTTTTTAATTTTCTTTTGAGACAAGGTCTCATAAGTTCCCCGGGGCTGGCCTTGAACATATGATCCTCCTATTGCAGCAAACTGAATTGCTGGTATTACAGGCATGAGCCACCACACCTAGCTTTAATGATTTATTTATTTACTTACTTTTTTTTCCCCCCGGTACTGGGAATTGAATCCAGGAGCACTCTACCTCCGAGCTACACCTCAGCACTTTTTATTTATTTATTTTTAATTTTGAAACAAGGTTTCACTAATATGTTGAGGGTCTCATGAAGTTGCTGAGGCTGTCTGCAAACCTGAGATTCTCCTGTTTTAGCCTCCCAAGTACTGGGATTTCAGGCATGTGTCACAATGCCCAGCTGTAATGTTTTATTTTTTAAACTGAGTGGTAGCTATAGAGATAGTATAACAATATTTCCTGTATTTCATTAAAAAGTACTTGGTAATGGATCATGTCTCTCTTGACCTCGGTCATGGTCAATCTTCCACTTCTCAGATGCTGTGTGGGTCAGGATTCAGTGGCAGCCTCCTCTGCTCTAGCTCCCTGGCTAGTTTAGCATAGAGCAATCAGGATAGCCAGGCATGGTGGCACATGCCTGTAACCCCAGACCTTGAGAAGCAGAGATAGGATGATCTTAGGTTTGAAACCAGCTTCTGCAACTTGGTGAGACTCTCAGCAACTTAGCGAGACTCTGTTAAACACACACACACACACACACACACACACACACACACACACACACATTTAAAGAAAATAAAAAAGAACTGGGTGTGTGGCTCAGAGGTAGAATGCCCCTGGGCTCAATCCCCAGTTACACACACACACACACACACACACACACACACACACACACACACACCAATCAGGAGGCTGCAGGAACCACTCAGCTTTAAGGAATGTAGAGTCAAGCTCCCAAGGAACCCACTGCCTTTTATAATCAGGACACTTCCAGACCCCACAGCAGTGGCGCTGGCCAGCAGGAGCCTCCGCTTTCCTCCTTCCTATAGGAGGAACTCATGTGCAGCTGGAACCCTGGAGCCTGGGAACTAGAGTGCTTTCTTCCCAGTCTCTGCAGTGGAGGAAGACCACCAGGAGAACCCAAGAAGTATTGATTGATCACCTTTCTCAGAGGAGCCAACTTTTCTCATCAGCTAATTTCTTCTACCCATACACCCCCTGGTCCTCCCGCCCTCAACTCCCACCTGAGTCCCCATTCTGACCTCTCATCCCTAGCCCCCAAATCAGATTGGTGTTGGCAGTTAGAGGGCCTCTAGTGGAAAAAGATACAATACAGTAGGCACTGTCCTAAGGTGTCATGTCTGTGCATGTAGGACTTGGGTACAGGATTGGGATTAATGCATTAGACCTGGAAAGTAGGGTTGGGGGCATAGCTCTCTGGTAGAGTGCTTGCCTAGCATGTGTAGGCTCTGGGTTTAATTCCAATACTAAAAGAAAAAAAGAAAAAAGAAGTTTGTGGACCTGGAAGATAACTATGGGCACAGATCTGGGACCACAGTCAGTGAGATGGTCCCCAGGAAAGACAGAGCTGATTAGTGGTGAGAAGCTTGACTCTGAATTCGAAGGATCTCAGACCATTTTTGCTGGCCTTGCTTACTAGAGGGTGACCTTGGGTAGGTTCCTTAACCTCACTGCCCTTCCCCTTCAGTTTTCTTATCTGCAGAAGCAGGATGATGATGATAATAAACCTCCCTTACCAGGCAGTTATAAAGATTAAAGAAAAAAAAAATAACAGTAACAGCAAGCACAGCAGTGCATGCCCTGTCCCTGGCGCTGCACTGAGTGTGTCTAGCTCCCCATCAGCCTCATGACACTGGAGGCGGAGTCTGTGGTTGCTCTTGTCCTACAGAAGAGAAAACTGATTTTTAAACCCTACAAGCTGGCTTTAGACTCTGTGTTCATGTTCAATGCCTGATGCTCCTCTCTGGACAAAGAGAGGGCTTAGGGCAGACTGAGTACCTGGTGAGATCCAAGTAATTTTTAGCTATCAATTCTAGAGGGAGGGAGGGAGGAAGGGAGGGAGGGAGGGAGGAAGAGAGAGAGAGAGAGAGAGCGAGAGAGAGAGAAACTAATATCAGTATTCCATCGAGTCACACAGCAACTATGAATTTCCAATGGGCCTGGGGCTGGAACATAGCAGGACCAGCCTCTAAAGGCAGTGATGATATCTGCCATCTGCCATATAGTAGAGGAGCCTATAGCAAATCAGATGCTTTCTGTTTGTTTGTGGGACTGCAGATTGAACTCAGAGGTGTTCTGCCACTGAGCTACACCCCCACCCCTATTTTATTTTTTCTCACTAAGTTACTAACGGTCTTGCTAAGTTGCTGAGGCTGGTCTGAAACCTATGATCCTCCTGTCTCAGCTTCCCAAGTACTGGGATTATAGACATGCACCATCATGCCCTGCTAACAAATCAGTTTTGATTTGTATAGTTCTTTAGGTATAAGACTTCCTGTTTCAAGTAGCAGCACCCCAGCCCACTGCATCAGAGAGAAAGAGAAGGCATTGGCGTTGGAAGTCTCCAGGGGCTCCCTCAAGCACTGAGCTTGGGAGGCCTTAGAGATAAAGTCTTGGAGATGACAGTTAGGATCCTTTGGTTCTCTGGTTGGAATCCACAGCCACGGTCTACCCAGAGAGCTTCTCACCCCTGTGTCTCCTGAATAACGATTGTGCCAATGTGGGTTTGGGCTCCTGGCTCCAAGAGAGTGGGAAAGACCAGGGGGTCTTCAATTTGAACCAGATATTTCTGCATGGAGAAAGTACTGAACCTGTGGCCTCCTTCCTACTGTTTACACAAAAGGAACTTATCAAGTGTTTGAAGATTGCTAAAGATGAGTTAGTGCCCAACTGACACTTTCACACAAACTATAGGCAATGACGTAATTCCACTTAGAATTCAGGAACCCTTTCAAAGAAATATGTATCTCACTAAATTCAAGCAACTATATGCCTTTGAAAAATTGCAATAGATAGATATGCAAAAGATATGTCAGATAACAGGTACTTGCATGAGAGGACAGAGACTTGGTTTTTATCTTGTTCCCGGGGGTGAGAAAAGGGAAAATCTTTCACTCACAGCCCTACCCCCCATCCCCTGACTTTCATATCTTCTAGGCAGGACCTGGGACATCATTTGTAAGGCTCAATGCAAAAGGAAAATGTGAGCCGCTGATTTAAAAAAATATGAATTTCAAGATAGTGGCAGCAGAGTACTAAACTGAGTGCAAAGACTTTCTAAGTGTGGGATCCTGGGTTACACATACCTGAAGCGACCCTGCCAAGAGGGGACTCTCCACAAACAGGAAAGAACTTTGGTTTGGATGCTGGACAATCACCACACTACTGGAATCCCTTCTTTTCATCCCAGGAAGTCAGCTGAGCTGGTGATAGGCCGTTCCTATGGAGAATCACAGTGGGCTGCCCACGTCCATCTTCCCTTCTTCCTACAGATTTTTATTGAGTATTTTCTCAGGGTGTGTGTGTGTGGGGGGGGGGTGTCCGTGGGCAAGACGTGGTTCCAGCTTCA
Source organism: Graphiurus murinus (assembly GCA_004027655.1). Classification (NCBI taxonomy): domain Eukaryota; kingdom Metazoa; phylum Chordata; class Mammalia; order Rodentia; family Gliridae; genus Graphiurus; species Graphiurus murinus. The sequence goes on along the minus strand of PVLC010008364.1, from coordinate 2,752 downwards.
AGATGTCCCCAGTCAGGTAAGGGAGATAGTTTGGCAAACAGCTGAAGTCTAGTGAGATCGTGGTACCAGGGAGGGCTGTGGAGGGTGCACCGGGGAGAGGTGCCCCAGTTGTCCCAGGGAAGCCAGGACAGATCCTCTGATGGGCCTTTGTGTACAGTGCAGAGGCAGGGTTCTGGTTTGTGTTTTAGAAAGTCTCGCTGGCACAGGGAGGGGCCAGGCTGGGGCCAGGGCGCTGTCATAGGAGTGCTGGCTGCCTGGTGAGACACAGCAGGTCCTGTACTGCAGTGCCCATGTGACGTGGGAAAGGGCGCAGCCTCCAGTTCAGAGAGGAACTCCAGGGAGGTTGCTGGCTGATTGGATTAGGTGGAGGTGGGTGGGTATTAAGTCTAAGATTGGCTAATTGGCTCTGACTTTGGGCAGATACATGGATACAAAGAGAAAGCCAGTCTGCAGGGAAGGATCTGCATGCGATTAGCAATTTTGTAAATCATCAAAGTGGTTGGGAAAATTGCATCTCACTAAATGTTTCTGTCTTCCCCAAAATATTTTTCCCTTCCCCACCCCATTCACCACACACTAGCTATCAAAAACACTAAAAAATCACCAATAAACACTTTCAGTAGCCAGGTGTGTCGGCACACACCCATGATCCTACTAACTTGGGAGGATGAGACAGGAGGATTACAGGTTTAAGTCTAGCCTCTGTAACTTATCAAGACCCTGTTTCAAAATAAAAACAAATAAGCCAGGCATAATGGCACATATTTGTAATTCCAGTACTTGGAAGACTGAGACAGGAGAATTGCAGGTTCAAGGACAGCCTCAGCAATTTAGTAAGCCCCTAATTCAAAAATAGAAATGACTAGGAGTGTAGCTCCAAGGTAGAATGCCCCTGGATTCAATCCCCAGCACATAAATACATACATACATACATACATACATACATACATATATACATAAATACATAAATACATAAACGTAAAAGAGAGCTGGAGATGTAGCACAGAGGTAGACTATCTCTGGGTTCAATCCCCAGAACTGCCTCCTCCAAGAAAAAGAAAAGTGATATGGCAGAGTTAGAAACTCAGAAATAAAGTGAATACACATGGCCAGGCATGGTGACACACACCTGTAATCCAAGTACTTGGGAGGCTGAGACTGGAGGATTGCAGAGTCAAGGCCAGCCTCAGCAATTTAGCAAAGCCCCCAGCAACTTAGTGAGATCTTGTTTCAAAATAAAAGCTCAAATAGGGCTGGGGGTTTAGGTCAGAGGTAAAATGCCCCTGGTTGAATCCCCAGTACCACCACTAGCATCATGACCAAAAAAAATACCTTAATGGTTTAATTGCTTACTAGTCACCTTGTGTACACAACATGAGTCCTTGAAATGATTAGCGGCAGGAAAAGATCAGTGGGGCCCAAGACAGTCTCCTTATTTAGAAAGCATTTAGGCAGATTTTATAATGCAGTCTGAAAATAGTCACTAATCAGATTCGGGTTTCGGGAGCTGTAACTCTGTGGCAGCCCCAGCCACTCACCTGGATGGCAATTAGCATTAAGAGTCCATTTCTCATTTCACACTTTATAGACCCCTTAGTTCCACTTCAGCAGTAATGGAGGGAGACTATTTAGATATTTATATATGCCGAATCACGATGGTATCCTAGGGGAGAATGGTCTCGGAAGGAACTCAGCAAGAGAATTCTTGTCCGTTGAAATACATACCAGTTTTCAAGTGACCCAGCACTGGTCTTAAAGCAAGTTCTTTTAGCCTATAGTCCCTGTACTCAGGAGACTGACACAGGAGGATTGCAGGTTGGAGGCCAGAGCATGGTATTTTAGTGAGACCCTGTTTCAAAATAAGAAATGACAAGCCAGGCATGGTGGCGCACACTTGTCATCCCAGCATTTGGGAGGCTGAGACCGGAGGATCTGGGTTTGCGGCCAGCCTCAGCAACCTAGTGAGGCATTCCGCAACTTAGTGAGACCCTGTTTCAAAAATAAAGAATAAAAAAGAGGGTTGGGGGTATAGCTCGGAGGTAGAACGCACCTGAGTTGAATCCCCAGTACCGAAAAAAAAAAAAAAAAAAATGAGAAAGGGCTAGGTGTGGAGCATAGAGGTAGAACGCCCCTGGTTTCAATCTGCGGTACAGAAAGAAAAGAAAAGAAAGATCGTTCTTGGATTGGGCTAAGAACTGGGACACCTTGTTTGCCATCTGCTTTTCTTTCTTTCTTTTTTTTGCGGTACTGAGTACTGGGGATTGAACTCAGGGGCATTCTACCTCCGAGCTACACCCCCAGCCCTATTTTTTATTCTTTATTTTGAAACAGGGTCTCACTAAGTTGTGGAGGGCCTCACTAGGTAGCTAGGCTGGCCTCGAACCCTGATCCTCCAGTCTCAGCTTCCCAAATGCTGGGATTACAAGCGTGCGCCACCACGCCCAGCTTTGCCATCTGCTTTTCTTGGCTGGGTCTGGGAGACAGGCACGGGGACAGCTCGGCTGAAACTCCTCATTCCCAGCGCTGCTGCATTCTAGCTTCTTTCTTTCTTGGGGAATGTGCTGCTGTAGCCCTCGGTAGAGAGGAGATCAAAAGAGAGATTTTTCTTTTTATTCCATCCTGGAGATGGGACTCATGACTGCACACATGCTAAGCTCCACCACTGAGCCACGCCCCCAGTCCCAAAGAGGGCCTTTTCTTTTTTTTTTTTTTTTTTTTTTTTTTTTTTTTTTTTTTTTTTTTTTTTTTTTTT